>VFXL01000114.1:0-100001 GCA_009761765.1 Phenacoccus solenopsis | reverse complement strand
TTCTACTAGATTGGCACGGTTGTAAATACACCGAATGCAAAGATAATGCGATTCGAATATATACACGTATTGAGTATTGACAGTCGCGATGAAAATATCTCGAAAATGCGACAGACAATTTCATCATACGTATGTTCACGTATAGGTGCTTATAGGTGAAATGACATTTATAGATATAAAGTTTCACATATTCAGATCTTCCTTCCCAATATTACGTAGACAGACACGCGTATGCATACAAAGTCTAAGATGCGGAACTAACATCGAGCTCATTTCACTTTACCTTAGCCGCCGATATTTAATTGAACTTCAACCTGTGTGCTAATTTACGACCATACTTTCAATCGAACACGTAAATATTTGCTTTACACCTGAATACGAGCCGCCATTACCCACCGACGGTCCAAAAATTACGCCACAGCAACGCTATTTGTTTCTCTTTGACGTTACCACTGCAACGTGTATACGACCGTACGTGTATTGTCGAAAAGCTACTAATCTAATGCAAATACGGACGTCTATAGTATATTTTTTCAACGCCTGTATCATCCAAAGTAAACATTTTTTTATTCTTTTTATTTATATTTCGTATAAATTCTACTTAGCCTATACCAGGCGATATAGGCGACGTATAAAAGCAATAGTGTTGACGAGTCGGTTTGCTCTCCCCCCTTCCCTTCTATACCGTAATAATCGGTGGTTTTGTGTTAGACTATCGTATTTGTTATTTGCTGACCATTGAATCAATAACCACTTCGAGGAATTAGTATTTCATTTTTACGTTTGAAATGACAAGTATTCCAGATGATGAAATTGTAAAGGGAGTAACTTCATTGAAGGATGAAGCTTTTTCAACAGAGGTATTCATAATGGAAGATTTGGAAGAACACAAAAAATCGACCTTACATTACATAAGCAGACAGGGTTGTCTTTCGTATTCTGCAAAAACTTTTCCAAATAAAGAAGAAATCTGGGAAAATCATTTACGAATATTTTGAAGGAAATATGTTCAATTCAATATGGCATATTTAAATACTTTATATTTGGTAATTTGGAACAGTTAATTATTCAAATTTTAAACACCATTATTGTTGATTGAATGGATCGAAAATTAGTATTTTTCGAAAATTAACAATCAGAAGGCCTTAAAAGTTGCCAAAGGAACTGAAATACTAAGTACCTAAGTGTAAAAGAAATGTTGGTATCTCCACACGGAGCCCATTTTCCTTTGAAAATCCTAATTCATAATTATGAATTCAAATTTGAAAATTGACGAGTTAAGGATACTAAAAATTTTGTATGGATTTCAGAACTCTTGCCCAAAACAATTTGTTTAAATTTGTCGAAATTTTGATTTTCAATTTTTTTTTTTTTTTTTTTTTTTATCAAATTACGCCATGTACAGCCCTAGGCTAGAGGCGTTTCTTTTTCTTTTCTTTTTTTTCATTTTTATTTTTATTTTTTATTATTTTACATGTTTTAGGATTAGATGAGGTTGTATAGAGATGCGGAGTGTAGAAATTTTAGGAGCTTTGTTATTTGATTGGGGTTGTTCTGATGGATGTATGGTGGGTCTGGATTAGGAAAGTATAGGTGTCTTGGAGAGCGGTATTTAGTACAATCGGTCAGGATGTGGTGAACAATTTGATTGCTAATAATTTCATTATTTTACTGTAAAAAAAAATCTGAAAATTTAAAACAAATACTTTTGCTCAGCGGGGAGGGGGTATGAAAGTTTTAATTGCCTGAGAAACTTCTATAGCTCTTATCTCATTAATTTTTGAATTTAAACTACACCCATGCTTTCGACTTTCCAAGAGGAAGTGTGAACTCAAGAATTTTGATATAATTCGTATATTTGTTTAAATTAAAATACCTAATGTTATGCATAACACCGTAATTGCATCAATTTTAAGCGATTTTTGCTCCATTTCAGTGATACTGGAAACTATTTGGGAACCACCGAATGGCAAAAATGGTCGTCAAATACATTTTCTTCATGTTTTTTACCCATTAAAAAATATTTTAGCTAATTAGTAGCGCAAATTACGCGATTTGAAAATTTTTCGGATTTCGAAAAAAATTTGAAATTTTAGACCCATTTTGACAATGGTTAAAATTTAGTTAGGAGGCTAAAATTTTTATATCTTTCTGAGATCATTTTACAATGATTTTCCACTGCGTTCCCTTACTTTTCGAAAATAACCAAAATTCGTCCGAACCCAGGCTTGGCGGAATACACCGGGGAAACCACGGTGGGCCGGTCGCTGATATTCGTTTCAGGGGTCATGATGCCAAACATACAACAAGTGTAATTCTATAAATACTGAAAAATCCCACAAAATACACCTAAAAGTTTTACTCAAAAAAAAAAAATATATATATATATTTATTATTCTAGTTTTACTAATCAGCATTGTTTTTCATTACATAGACTACCTACTTATTTTTAATTTAAATTAATTTTTTATTTACGTTTGTTTGCATTTTGCATTCAAAAAATAATATTCTCAAAGTCAAAGTATCAACTACAGAATCGCAAATTTGACAATTTTTCATTTTTTCGGGGGAAGGGGGGAATTACTTAATGATGGCCGCTACACATGGTTTTCTCCAGGCCGATCCAGAAAGTTCCGCCAACCCTGTCCGAACCTAATGTTCACCTTTTTTAACCAAACCGAGTCTCTGATTTTATTGTGTATTTAGCTCATTTTATTAAATACCTGATTAATTAATAAGACTTATTTTTGAGCAGTTCTCTCAATCCATAAAAAGCAAAAACATCTCACAGAATTTCTGAAAAGTTTTGGAACCGCAGTTAAAAATCGATTTTTCTATTCTAACTTGCTATTTCATGATTGAAACATAATTAAAGTTCATGCGAAGCAATATCATTAAAAGTTTATTAGACAACTACTCTGTGAGAAATATAGAAATTTCATCAACCTTGAAACTTCTTAGGTTTTTGCAACGCTTAGGTCATAAAAATAATCACATTCCATTCCATCCTAACCACAAACCTTGAATCTGAGAAAGCGCCAAAAAGACACGATTTCCGTCTGGACATCCGTTTCAAAAAAAGGGAAAAAATGTCCCAAACGTATTGTAAATTTACGACTTTAATTTCTCCATTATTTAAAAGGAAAAGCCATCGGCATACCAAGAGATACATTTTACAACTCCAGTACAATACAATCGAATACCAATTCCTATTATTGGTAAAAGTTATAAAAACCCAAAACACAGGTGTACCTAAATACGAATGGAAGAACAACTCATCCGAAAAGGTATCCAAACGCAGGTACAGTCAGCGAGTAAAAATGCGATGGGAAGCCAACTAAGTTTCTCTGAAGGTAGAACAAAAGAACACCCTCAGTCAAATCGTTGCTTAGATTGTGAAAACGAAATGAAGTGCTAATGATACAAAATCAATACAGCACGGGTCATTTATTCCAGTCTTTGGTACAACTTACGTCGGGATTTTTTCTAACCTCCAAATTATACGACGTTTGCGTCAAAATGCCTATTAACATTCACCCAAAGTACGCTGGCAAGTGGTCAAATGGTGAAATTTTCCAATTACCGGTTTCCACGATGGGCCAATTTTTCAGCGGCGAAAAAATCAGCCGCAAAATATTTCCATCGAAACTTATTTGGAAACGGTCTCGCGAGCCAAATGCGAATCCGAAAAACGCGAACCCCGTTTCAATTTGCATAGTAATAAAGTAGTTAACCCTTCCTTCTTTGATAAATGCGCCCCTTTGTAGTCGTTTCGATTGTATACGACCCTCTTATATTTCTTTTTATTAAACACGCGTTAATGTTAGCTCTACATATGCTTTGATTTTTATGCCCGTTTTTGCTTCTACGTTTATCGAAAACTTTGCCTAACTCGAACGTTTTGCGCGAACACTCGTTAATTCTTTCCGAAATAACGTGTGAGACTTACGAGAGAGCTTTTACTTTGACCTGGATTCGAAAGACGAGGCGAGTAAGAAAACTCCGATATACCTGAAAACCGACGCTCGTTAATTCTTTCCGAAATAACGTGTGAGACTTACGAGAGAGCTTTTACTTTGACCTGGATTCGAAAGACGAGGCGAGTAAGAAAACTCCGATATACCTGAAAACCGACGCAATTAAGCCAAACAGTTGGAAAATGACGCGTCTCTAACAAGTCACAACTGTATACGACGATTACTATCAAGCACCGAGATCAACGTATAGTTCGTTGAAAAGGTAGAATTTTCGTTTGTAAAGCGTATCAATTATCTCGATCGTGCTGACAGCGCGCATCCCTTCGTCGTGCTGTGGCCGCCTCGTGCAGCACGATAGTTCGAACGGAGATGACGTGAAGACAAATGGGTAGATCTTTTGTTTCTCTTTTTTGGTCATCTTTAAAGGCCTACCAATTAACTTATCTTGATACAGGTGCGTTAGGGATGAGAGGCTTTAGGGCTTGTATGGTCTTCTTATCAGCAACGGGTTTCATAAAGCACCAGCACCAACAGTAAATATGTATTGGTTTAAAAACTGATTTGTCTGTAAAAAGCTGGTACATTGGATCGAAGTGTTGATTGCCTTCGCCAGTCGCATCTTACTTCGTACGTCACATATATGTATAATGACCAACCATAATTCTGGTAAATATAAACATTAAAGGTGAATAATAAAAAAAAAAAAACGCAAAGATAAGAAAGACCCACCCTCCCCGACTCCCTTTCCCAAATCAGGTAGACTATACCCTCCCCAAATCAGGTAGACTATAATAGCCTTCATGTCCTTCTGAAAATTCTGCTAACAAAGATGTCTGTCCTTAGATATTGCCTTGAGGGTTGAAGCAGACCTATCTTATAAATGCTGAATGTTTCTAATTGATTTTAGGTCATGTAGGTAGTTATAACTACCTACGTAATTAACACCAATCATGAACTAGCCAAAGTCCTTACGAATAAACAACAAGAGTAAATGAAAGCATGAGCTGTTTTTTGCACAAACTCCTCCAAGTTCATCGTGAAGCTAAAATCAGAATGGTTAGTCGCTTGGGCACATTTTATCACAAGACACCCAACATAAACAATTTTCGACTTCTTGTACTCTTACCACATTTTGAGCTCGATAACTCCTCCTCTTTCCCACCAACTTTATTCTTAGTGATGAATTGGAAATACACCATAGTTTTTCTCCCCAATAATCATATGAGCTCATATTAACTACATTTTTACTAATTTAAGGCTTCTCGAGCTCTCCTCAAATTTTGACTATCCGCCATTTTGGATCCATTTTGACCCAAATTCAAGAGTTCATATTGTGGTCCCCAACTAACCTTACTAGATTGATTTGGTGAGGAGATAAAAAAAATTCAAGAAATTTCATGACTCAAACTTCTTCAAAAAACTGTTTCTGGCTCTAACTTCTAATTTAAGGCTTCTCGAGCTCTCCTCAATTTGACTATCCGCCATTTTGGATCCATTTTGACCCAAATTCAAGAGTTCATATTGTGGTCCCCAACTAACCTTATACACAAAGTATGATCTTTCTAGATTGATTTGGTGAGGAGATATAAAAAATTCAAGAAATTTTATGACTCAAACTTCTTCAAAAAACCATTTCTGGCTCTAACTTCCCTCCAAATGCACTTGGAGAGCTAAAATTTGAATACGTTGGTGCCCATGACTCACTTTTTCATACGAGATCAAAAACGATAGATTTGAGCTATTTGCTTCTTCTTCAGATTCCCTCAAAATTTGAGTAATGTGTCATTTTGAGGTGTATCGAAAAAATGAAAAAGGAACTTTTTTTCATTTTTAAGGAGAGTCTCTCACCGAATTTTGAACGAATTTCATGAATACCCACCAGCGCTCCGAGTGGGGTAAAATAGATAATGTATAAATACCAAAAAGTTGAACGTTAGCCTGATGATTACAACTAGTCTGAAACGCAAAGATTTGAAGACCCCATCCTCCCCAACCCCCTTCCCAAAACAGGCTGTAGTGGCTATTATTGAAAACTCAGCAAATTAAAAGAATATTTCAAAATTTGGAATCTTATATATATTATGTAATTCATCGCTTTCTCATTATTTTTTGTCCTTGATTCGTTTTTCGATTAGTGTTACGGGAGTCAATCACAAACTAGATAACATATCAAAGCTTCTTTACAAAAGGAAATCCCGAATGAACATGTTTTTCACGCATTCGTGACATGTGACAACACCGCAAACGAGAATATCGCGCGCAAAATCGCACAAACAAAAGAAACAAACACCTGCGTAGTAAACTATCGAAAAGAAAACGTTTCACCATAGATCACCGTTACCTATATTATTCATACGAAAGGCTAAAATAAAAAAAAAAAGAAAGCCAAAAGTAAGTACCACTTAAAAAAAAAACTAGCCATTATTTTTCATTCAACGATTCACGCTGTGTTAAATGGTCAATTGCATATATGAGAATGAATGACGATTGTCACCTTCGTAACGAGTTCTCTACTACAACGTGTGATATTCTCCAAGACTCGATTTTGCTGGCAAGTTGGAGCACGCCCACCTGGTATTCCAAACATAAAGGAACACAGAATGCATCTTCCGTTCACGGATAATTACCAACAGTGGTTCCAATTCCGAATTCTCCTCATCGATTCGAGTCGTCTTTTATCGAAAATCCGGATTCATTCTTCACCGAATTTCATCACGTACTATCACCGTGCTCTTCGGAGTTCTCGATTAATTTCCATTACATGGCATTTCTACGTTTGCACGAGTATACTGGTTATGTATAGAACACTAGGTATACTATACCGATATAGAGGCTTTTATAACCCCTGATTTTGGTCTCTTTTATAACATATATGGAGCATGCCGACGTGAAGGAGATGTATGTAGTTGAGGCGCCATCACGACTGATATACCTGCGAGGCTTCGAAGCTTCTTTTATTGTCACCGGGGACCGCCACCTCGTTTGATTCTACGAAATTCGCGTACAGCGCTACTGTTCCACAACAAGTATTCCTTCGTTATTCAGAAGTCCGTCGTAGAAAGTTATCACGAGGGTACATCAAATAATCTCTACAGCGCCGCTCATAGAATCTGAGATGGAAAATTTTCATTTGATACCAAATTTACTAGTGAAAGCAGAGAAACATGCAGAACAATAACCATATGTGAATGGAATGGAGGATGAAATTTGTTTCTTTCGATCTATGGTCTGTTCAAATCTTCAGCATAAGAAGGTACCATGGTAACTGTCAACTGGTACCAAATGGCCTCATTTCCAACTTACTAATCATTTATATTTGAGATGAAAAACTTTGATCAATACAAATAGCACGATTATACATGCTACGTGTAGCGAACTGTCGTTAATAACTCGCACCTGTGGGCATTATATCGCGAGCAGTGCAGGAATTATCATCGTTATATCAATTTAAAGAAAAAATACAAAATGAAAAAACATAGAAAGAAAAACTGAGGGCATAGAATAGGAAAAAAATTAAACAAAAACAAAAAGAGGCCATGAAAGCAATCAAAATAACGAGATAACTTTTAACCAAAATCAATTTCTCTGGATCTTCATAAATAAAGTTTTAGGTCATTACAGAAGTACTTCCTATCAGGGTGGTAGGAACAACCCTAAGAACGGGAACGAAGAACAACAAGAACAGAGAATTTTCATTGTTCCTAAGGAACAGAACTAAGAACGAGAACATCAAACTGATAGGTATGAAGAAAAAAGAACAGAACGAGAACAGAATATTTCCAAACTGAAAGATCGAAGAACGAAACGAGAACCAACTAATGTAAAATGCCGAGGAACGAGAACGAAAACAAGAACAGATGTAATTTTGGGTTGTTCTTCGTTTTTTTGAAAGTTCATGATTTGTCATGAAATTAATAGATATCATGAGGGGAAAGAGAAAAAAAAACTTCTAAAAGCGGACAAATGCTGCGTATACCCACATAAATCATTTTTTTTTCATTAATTAACTTCAAACATAAACTGTAAACACGTTATCAAAAAAAAGAAAAAAAGAAAAAGTTGAAGTTTGAAGAACGAGAACAGAACGAAGAACGAACAAGAACGAGAACATAAAGGATTTAAAGAACGAAGAACGGAACGAGAACAAGTAGAGTGGAACTTAAACTACTTAGGAACAGTGACAATACAACCACCCATATCACCTCTTCTTACTCTTGGCCGGAGATGGAAACCAATTCGGTAGTTCTTTTCTCCTGTGCACATAACAAGCACTGTAGGCAAACAGATCTTGCGAAGTTGGGAATTTAAATACTTTAAACCATTCATCAGTGTGGTCCTCTCCTTAATACCTGCAATGTTCCTGACTGCTCTTTTTTCGCAATATATGAACCAGATCTACATAAATGATGCCAAGGAGTATTTCCTCAATGGATGATGCCATATCCAAGCATAGATCAACAAAAGCGATATATACTTTAGCTAAATGTTTTTGCAAAAATTGCTGTGCTAGGTAATACATCATAAAATTTAGCTTTCTTAGTCTACTTTGAAGGTATGAGCTGTGAGTAGACTAGGTTAATCTTGAGTCAAGCATGATTCCGAGATATTTAATTTCTTCTATTTGGCCAATGGGCTCACAGAGGCAAGAGGCTGAACAGTCTGATTTAATGTGAAGCTTGGTTTTGTTCCCCAAAAAAAGGAAATAATTAGGAATTAAAATGATAGGTACTTACTTACCTACTTACTTAGGTTGGAAAGTAGTTGAACAATTATGCAGAGTCATGTACTAAAATGAAGAATCAACATGGCAATTGTCAGTCAATCATAATTGAACGAATACGTCCATCATTTGGTAAAACTTGGCAACATTGTTGATTGGATTATGATAATATCATTCCTTATCTTATCAGTCGTTTCAGTTTTCATGAGCGTAACTATAGGACTTGTAAAGTTCTAAAGTTTCAGCTTATTGTATCATATTTATAGTCACAAAGGAGCAGATAGACGACTAAGTTATACGAACATAGGTCGTATATTAAGCATCAGCAAACAAACCCCACTGGGTACCTTTTAAATTACCACGATGAACGTTTTCAAATGGGCTCGGAAAGTCTAAACGATTAAGAACGTAATTCGGTAAAAAATTATCGTAAAGCCGCCACGAAAATCCCATCTTTTCAAACGGCGAGATACGAGACAACCGCGGCGGCGATAATTTACCTTCTACAGCGCTATCAAAAGCGACAGAAGCCATAATAATGGACATCACGATTACCTTTTCTAATGTACAATTTTTTCCGCCCGTTAGGCTCATACGAGAGAACCGGTTCACCGGGTACAGCGCATTTTCATAACTGCGCATAATCCGTCGGCTGCGGCGTTCCGCTGCTTCGTGTACACTGTCAAGTTCCCTTACGCGTTTGCGTCAAGTGTTCCGTGTCACCGCGGTAATAGGATACGACGATTCCGTAATATTCGCAATTTCACCTCCCTCCCCATCCTGCGTGACAAGTGCAAACTGGTTTAACGGACGTCTGCGCAAAAACAAAACCGAATCGAGCGTTGACATTTATTTCATACTTTCACCTAGCAGCCAGCTTAAAATCGCTTTTTCGTCCATCACATCGACTAGACATCAGTATCTTTGGTTGCCGCTGATACATTGATGAATGACTTTGCCATACTGCAGCAGGATACTGACATGTTAATAATGTATTGTCCCATTCGATGCGTATGTCCGACAGTGTAACGGTATCGTCGCAAGTGTCAGCTTCCCTAAATCACCGTCGGTTCGATGTTTCAATTTTCTACCTACTATTGTTCAATGGTGTAAGTGCCAAGTACGGTGCCGATTGTGAAGCGAATTCGCGGAATCCTCGAACGAATTCCGCGCATCATTTTGATCAGGTTCGTGGAGATGTTTCTGCAGTATGATACTAACAGCATTCGGTAAAATATTTTTCCGTAAGTACGAAGAACTCCAATATAATAAGGGCCACCTACGTTCAAAGACGAGCGATGGCCGGATCATTATTATTAATAATAGACAAATTATAAATATCTTTACTATTCAACTTACATGTACTACAGAAAAGAACAGTTAAAGAAAAAATATAGATGGTAAAAAATAACGAAAACAGGCTAAAATAATAAATATAAAAAATTTAATTCGTAGTTGCTCCAAAAAGCATTTACAAAGTTGAAGACATACTATATACTTTTTTTTTTTAAAGAAAAGAAGTGAGAATAATTACAGAAAATTACAATGTGGTAGGTGATACGCCCAAAAACTGCTACCTTAAGTACAAAACTATCTCTACCCACTGATTTTAGTTTTTTTAGAAAATACTGTCAAGCTAGCATAGCTTTTATAGATCATAGACAAGTGTTCATATAGAGCGTTAACCCCAAATAAAATTTCGAAAAATTGTCATCAGTTGACAAAAAATCACTTCATAAGATCCAAAGATCATTATTACTCAATTCAATCCCAGCTCAAAGCGGGTTTACATTTATGAATAATTTGTGTCTAAGACTAGTGAAGCGAGTACTCATTCAAGACATCACTAAATTACGATTTTCGCTACATCCTGTAACACATTCATGTTGTTACCCATGTTTCCACATTTCCCAGCAAACCGCAATGAAATTTTCATTAAAAATTCGCCATTTTCGTTTCACCAACAAAGTAATGAAAAATCACCGCATATCGCATCAATTACATCTTTGCTTTGGCATTTCGAAAAAGACGAAAAATCAATCATCGCTAATTCTCATATAAAACGTAAACGAAGTCTCCGCTATTCAATAAACCGCAGTCATCAATCGTGATACCGAAGACGAGAGTGATTTTAATTTATTCGTATTTCCATATTACTTCTCACATCATGTAAATCCCATTAAGGTGATTTACACGAACTGGGTCATTTGAACTGGCAAAATTAACTTCACTAGGATGAATGTAAATAAGCATTCACCACAGAGGTAATATTTTAATGATTTCGCTATATGAATACAACCGATATCTTCATTTTTTCGAAAAACATGCTTAAATTTTTCGAAGGGCAGGGAGAGGGGAGAAATTGAAAATTTTTACTGCTTCAGGGTCTCTTAAAGTGGACCAGATGTAAGAGTAAGATAAACATTTTACTACGATGCACTATGCACGCTGCATATCAGGGCATGTATAATTTATTCAAATCAAAAAGTAAAACAATAAAATAAAATCATAAAAAAAATTAATTCATTTGAAATTACATTTCATTTAATTGAAAAAGAGGCTAAAAATGTGCCAAAAATTCAGAAAAATTACAAAATCTGAAATAATTTAGAATACTGAAAAAAAAAATAAATAAAGGAATCCAAAAATTATTTTTAATAAATGTAAAAAACCAAGAAAATCTGGAAAAACCAGAAAGAAATAAAAAGAACATTGGCTTTTGATCCCAAACCCTATGTGCACATTTCTATGGCAAATAGATATACAAAAAACACCGTTTTGGGCTTATACATGTCATATGAATATCTTATCGACATACTTTTGAGTTGAGCTTCAATTAATGTCAAATAGATACTGAAATTTTTCATTAATTAGAAAAAGATATTGATGTCTATTGACATCTATTTGACATTAATTCAAACTCAACTTGAAAGTATATCTATAAGATATTCATAAGACATGTATTAGCTCAAAATGGTGTTTTTCGTCTACTTATTTGCTATGTAAGAACAGAAACAGGATATCTATCAGCCAAAGTGTGCACATAGGGAAGTTATAAAAAATGACCAAAATTGACAAAGAATAACAGAATGTAAGTAGCCATGCTGCATTACTGGAGCTGAGTTCTTAATTGAGGCTTGTTCAGATTTGCAAATGACATCAAATGAACACATATTTTTCAAATTATAACTACTCGAGATTCTTCACATTATCCTCAAATTTTCACGATTTTCCATTTTGGATCCATTTTGGCCGATGAGGTCATATTATTCTGGTCAACAACTAATCCTACATACAAATTTTGATCTTTCTAGGTAAATTTGGTGAAAGAGATATGAAAGATTCGGAAAATTTTCTACAACCATTTCCCCTACAAAGCCATTTTTGCTCCAACTCCCCTCTAAATTCATTAGTGATTAGTGAAGTTAAAATCACAGTAGGTTAGTCACTCGAGCTCATTTTATCATGACACCACAATGAAACATTTTCGATCTTTTATGTATCCCCACCACATGTTGAGATCGATAACCACTCCTTTTCCCCTCCAACATTATGTATGGAGGTAAATTGGATATACTGGATAGTTCCTATCCCCAATAATCATATGAAATCATATCAATTACATTTTCACTAATTTGAGGTTCTTCAAGCTCTACTCAAATTTTGATAATCTGTCATTTTAGATCCATTTTGAACCAAATTCAGATCATATTACGGTCACTAACTAACCCCACACACAACTTTTTAGATTGTTTTGGTGAGGAGAAATGCAAGATTCAAGAAATTTCAGGACTCGAAATTCCTTTTGAAAGCCCTGTTCTTTGCTCTAACCCCTCTCCAAATGCAAGTGGGAAGCTGAAATGTGGATATATTGGTGTCCGAGTTTCACTCTTTTATATGAGATCAAAAACGAAAATTTGAGCTATTTGCCTCCTCCAGCCATCTCTCAACATTTGAGTGATCCGCCATTTTGAAATGTATCGGAAAAACAAAGATGTATTTTTTTGCATATTTAAAAAGAGTCTCTCTCTAAATTTTGGCTCTCTTTATTTCTCTTCAAAAAGAAAAAAGTCAATAATAACAAATACAAGGAATTTTATCATTCAATGTTTTTAATTTTTTTTTTCACCATCATTATTATTTTACATTTAATAGAATTTCATCAATTCCTAATAATTTTTAGCTTTTTTAGCACACTCCAAGGAACATTTTCGGTCGACGAACTATAACAAAATAAATCATAAAATGTCTTTCTTAACATCCGAGCATTCAGAGAATTCAACCACAACTCCACTCACACCCAGAACTTTAAAAGACGGCCAATTGTCTGCGCGAAACCTTCAAATAAGCATCGTGATTTATACGACTTTTTTATTCCTCGTCGAGAAAATACGATCAACGTAACTTTTCGTTTAGCCTTGATTTAATTACCCAAGTTGGAACACTTTTATACTCCATTTTCACCAACTTCTATAACAATGTTTACACGACGATGAAAATTTTACAAGCTGTGTACAGCCGAGTCGCGATTTGGGTCACACATACGAGTCCCAAAGCACCAAGATTTTTTCTTCTATCCGTAAAACCAAAATTAAAAACTTTTCGCGATTTAATTTAAATTTCGTCGCTACGAGCGAAGGATTAAAATACTCGCTATGCTCGCATATTTTGTTCCATCTTAATTACATGTAAAAGCGGTGCTTTTTTTTCGTCATTTGGCTTTAAATTAACGCCTAATACGAGTGTGCGAGGCGAAAGTGGGAAAATTTCCTTCATTTTATTCACCACGTAGGACGAATCGAATTTTTCTTATCGCGTTTCGTCATTTCAATTTAAATTAAAATTGAATTCCAAACGAAAAGAATTTCGATTATAGTTTTACTTTTTCTACAATCTCGAAACTGCGGGGCGATATTGCGGAAATCCCAAAATCCCATCGGATCATTGTATACTTCCCTCTATTAGCTCCCTCGTTCGGTTAAATTTGCCGACCATTTGATAAAGCATCGACGAGTAAGAGTACAATTGTCCTTTCGTTCCTTAGGGAGACTGTTCGAGAGAAAGGAGAAAAAGTACTCTCGATACGTTCACTCGTTCTTCATCGTACCGTTATCTTATTATATTTTGTTTGCTATAGTATTTTATTTTTTTCTTTACATCCACGATGGCGATTTAAAATTAATTCGTCGCTGCCGAAAAGTTGGCTCGTGAGACAAAAGATCTCGAGACTCATAGAAAGTACGCCGATGGCAATTAATCAGTATCGTCATCGATTCCAACATGCATCGAAAATTCGAACTTTCACGGGGCCGAAGAGAAAGGACTCGTCTGAATCGGCGTAAATTCGTGTCTAAAATGCCATACAACACGATTAGCGCGCGTGAAATCGCCACGCCAAGTGTTTCAATCGTCCGACATATGATATCTACCGTTGGACGCGCATCGATAAATAATTCGGATGTTCGGATTAAACGTTTGGTAAAAGGCCCACGGGAATGGGAATTTATTAAAATGAGAAATATTGTTCTAGATCGCAGATAACCGCGTATAAATTACCACCACGCTCGGGACGTGGTTTGTTCTCACATACGAGCGTTATTAAGTTCAGAGTGGTAACTTTTTGATATTACTGTTCCGTATCACCGCGTCCTCTACCTTTACGAGGATGAAAAAAAGATCCCCTTCGCTATTGTATACACAGAATAATACAGATTTCGAGAAAGTATAAATAACATACCTGCATTAATAGCCGGCCAGAAATCGTCGTCGTTGAAATTCCTCTCGGCATCTCCCACCGGCATTTTAGCTCTTTGTTTTTTACGTATTTATCACAACTGTATGTAAACTTGAGAACTCTTTATATCACGAGGATTTTTTTTTTATTCACTATTCCAACTATAACTACGATATTCCACTTCAAGTCATGACTCGTTGGTATATTCTCCCACCGGCATTTTAGCTCTTTGTTTTTTACGTATTTATCACAACTGTATGTAAACTTGAGAACTCTTTATATCACGAGGATTTTTTTTTTATTCACTATTCCAACTATAACTACGATATTCCACTTCAAGTCATGACTCGTTGGTATATTAAAACTGACCGCAACATCGGCTTCGATTCTTGCTTCATTTAACGCCTTCGTTCCATGTGCGCGATAGCGGAATTAAAACGGATTAACCTTTTTCAAACCAATTAGACCGAGTTGACGATGAGTATCTAGTTTCTGTGGCGAGATTTAGGTTCGAGAGCGATCCCGGTAATTACCCAACCATCGGTATAATGAGGTTTACGCACGTCGATGCTGAAATAGTAATTTCAACGTGTTTGAGATTGATAGTAAGATGAGAATTAGCCCTGTTTTCTAATTCTCTATTTTTCTCATCTAAATTAATTAATGCTACTCGATTGTAACCTGAAGCCAAAGATACAGTGAAAATCACAAATGAAGTAGATCGTGTATTATATTGGAGAGATTTTTGTGTTTGTATTTTTTTTCTCGAAAAGTCGAAGCTTGTACACTAAACCATAACAACCAGATAGCCAGTAGTTTTATCAGCTCAGAAAGAACGAAAAGAATTATGGTCTCAAACTTGATGAGAATCTTTACTCGCATTAATGATTCAGAATTTTTTATAGCAATTTTCTAAAACATATGAAATTGTAGTACTCCACGCAACTACTCGCAGATAAAGTGTTGCTTGGAATACTACATAAGGTCAAACCTCCTACCCACCGATACCAACACGAATCTATTAGTTGAATTTAATATACATAAATGTGGTTTGGAACTGTGAATGCCCGCTGGACACTGACATCATATTCTATTCCTTCTGACAAATAAATCGCATCTCTCACGTATTATATGCTTCGAGTTCTTATTACACCGTCCAAGTACAACAAAATGAAACAAAGTTTTCCTGTCCTTCAAAACAACTTCTAAAAAACTTAGCCTTAATGAAATAAAATCAAACGTGTCGAGGAATTTCAGGTCTGAAAAACTGTTATTTTACTTTTATTTCTTCTTACTCCATGTTTACCCAGGTTAGAAACGTAACTGAAAGATTTACTGAGAGTAGAGGGTATAATGAGGTAGAAAGTATAAAGCTCATGAGGTTTTCCATTTGTTGGGGATTATTTTCTAAGATGTGATTAAGATAGATTCCGGAAAAGTGGATATTTCTATGGCCAGAGTATTTGGGGCATTCAACCCCAAGAAATTGAATTTTTTTGTAGGCTGGGTTGTATTTAGATTTTTAAATAATGAAGTTGAAAATTTTTGAAAAAAATTTTTTCCATACTCAACTTTTTTTTATTCAAAATTTACCAACATATAAATTTCTATTATAATTTTTTTTTTCAAATAATTTTTCTTACCTTCAAAAATCAAACAAAAAAGTGATATTCTTAAATATTTTATGATTTTCCAAGAAATACATTTTCATCTTGAATATTTTCCCCCACTTTTATAATTTTTAAAAATCAATCAAACCATGATATTTTTATATATTTATAATTTTTCAATTTATATCCATAACTGCTTGTGTTTTTACACTTTTTATTTCAACTGACAAGCTGGTACGATTTTTTTCTTTTTTTTTTTTTAATGAGTGCAAGTCATCATAGTTGCTAAATGCTCTAAAATGATGGTCATAAAAATTTCAGTCCTATGACTCGATTTTTAGACCTCCTGAAATGATGTCAATGATTTCCAAAAAATTTCCGGGAAATTTGGAATGAACAACAAAAATAGGTAATTTATTGCTCATGTGTACAGTAATAGTTTAATGTAGGCTTTTTCAGACTAGATAGGAAAAATATATTCGATTTTTTCTTCACAGCAGTTCTCAAGTCTTAGCCAAGAAGGGAGGGGGAGTTGGAAGCCAGAAACCCTGTGATTTGTTTTCTTATTATTAATACTGGTGGTAGATTTTTTATGTACATAAATACAGTACTTATGAACAGTGTTGCCAGGTTGGGCGAGTTTTCACAAAATGGGCGACTTCCAACATGATTATTGCGATCGAAAATATGGAATGGCGATTACTCGCAAATTGGGCGATTTCTTACTATGCCAAAATGTACAAAAAAATTCATTCAATATCACCCTTCTGACCAGTTTCATTTTTAGATATTTTTTTGATTTCGTGATTTTTGTACGAATCAATGAACCATCAATTCTTAATAACTCCAAAGAGCTGGATTTCCTATCGTTTGATTTACATTTAGATGATCGTAGAAATCGCTCAGAGTTTATTTACAGGTTTGGGCGATTTGGGCGAGTTGAGTCGACGAAACCTGTGACTTCAACCATGATAAACCTGGTAGCATTGCTTATGAACCAAATATGCGATTCAAGTACAATGCTAACACGCACAAATTATTATACAAGGGTCCAAGCGATCTTAGAACCCTGGAGTGCCGAATTTCCGTTATCCAAAAAGGATTATCAATTATTTCACTTCTTTTGGTACTTTTTCACTAGATTAAGAAATTAAATTATTATTATTTCGTTTCACGATAATTTCCAATGATAATTCTCAGGATTAGGTATTTTATTTTCAATTTTTAATCATGCTTTACCTTTGATTTAGCAACACAGCGTTTAGCCTGCCTAAATTTGAGAAAAATTGACGACTGAAATTTTTTTAGTCTGAAACAATTTTATTTGAAATTACGTAAGTTTTGAAAACTTTCATCTTATTTTGACTGAGACTAAAAATTAAATTAAGGGATTGAAATTTCATGATGTTTTTTTAAGGCCATTTAACATCTATTGTTACCCCACAATCGTCGCTTTTCGATAAAAAAATAAAATTCGAAAAAACCAAACAAAAACTGACCCATTGTACTGTTCTTATCATGTACACCATATATTCGGTAAGTAGGCTAAGTGCTTAATACAACATACAAACGCACAATCGAGTAATGACCGTAAACTCAAAACCCCTAACATCGAAGTCCATTATAACAATATCGATTTTCCAAAACACCAACACCCAATGCGGCAATGCGAGATGAACATACATACCCACGACCTACAGACAATAAAAAACCCTGCAATCAAGTCTACCAATACTTCCAGATAGGGTGAACCCTCATCCATACTCCGAAACTATTAAACACTACAAACGACTATAATCACGATTCACGGGGATTAACCATATTTCCAAGTCCATGAAAGATAAAAAAAGACAATTTCAACTCGTTATCGACTGAGTAATTCGACGTACTCGATGCTAACAATAAATCTTTTACTGAGTGGGATACGCATACGTTATAAATATTCGAACACTTCACCGATGAACCAGTTAAATATCACTCCTACTCGATTAATTTGAATTTTTATCGCGATGATCGATATTTCACCATCACTATATTCAGATAAATAGGTACTTTCGGAATACCACCTTTTAGGGTAAAGTAATCTCTTTAAATCGATCGTTATGGTTGTTTCAGTCGTTGTGATTCGTGATGAGTATATCTACCTACATTGGCACTTGACCTTGACTTTCTTCCACGAGAATAATTAAAGAAACCACCTACATCTAGAAATTCAATTAACTACTCGAAAAAATAAATTCGAATATAACGGTAGTCGGTAGCTATAAAACATCGATAAAGGTCAAGACTCCAGACCCATATATACCTAATTATACAACATCATCTAAGGCAAAATATACCTACACAATACACAAACACAATGCTTCCATGCACATGACGTAATAGTACCCAAATCAATCATACTTCATACAAGGTGAAGCTTCGAATCACTTTTATTTTCGCATCACCCGCTATTTATCTCTTTGACACATATCGAAATAACATCGCATAATGATGTAATTATCCACTTCAAAAAAAATTCCAACCTTAATATTTCACTTTTTTCAATCTATAATTACACTTCGAATAGAAGAAAAAAAAACTTCGTATCTAATAGATAACGCTACCGTTGAAAATACAAATAAATTATTGCCTAACCGGAAACTGATAGGCCTTTTTAGAATTTTCTGATATAGGTGAAACCTGTTTCCAATACATAAATGATTACGCCGCCGTACTTACAAAGGTTATCGTTACTCGAACAGTGTTTCTTCAATGGGAAATTCATTCAAGTGGAGAAATTTCGCAAAATTAAATTTTATCAATAGAATTAAAACCTATATCGGCGCCTTCTTTCCATATTAAGTAGCTATTACGTCAAATTATGTCATGAATTAGATGCACCCTAGTATGATTAACCTTGAAAAATCAAGCTCATTGTTGTCCTATAATCATAAATTAAGAATGTCTCTTCTTACATGAATTTACTTTTTTAGAACTAGTTAAATAGAAGAGATGACGAAATGGTATGAAACTTACATGACTTAGATAGGAGGGGGGGGGAGAGAATTAAGAAATTAATAGGGAAATTTTTTTAACAAAAAAAATATTACTTAAAATGGCATATTTTTTTAAATTAAAAATTTCTTTATTTGAGTAAGTATATAATTGCGATTTTTCATCATTATATTCACATAATATAAAATATATGAAGCTTGAAAAAAAACAATACTTCTGTATCATCATAAGGAGATAGTTTACATACATCGAAGAAAAAAACTAATAAATCCCTTTTAAACCTTCAAGAAGCCCAAAAAATTCTCCTAACACGACATTCAACACTAATACATTCAACTTCCTTCTTAAAAGTAAACCAGACACTAATGACTAAATATCGTACTTTCCCATCAATGACTCAAAGCTAATAATACAGATCCACATTTGCATAAGAACTGCATCGATGACATCAGAAATTCCAATTCCGTTAACCTTGTACCCAAATGTAAAACTTAAACCTACACAATACATCATCCAAATACCAAATCTATTTAGCACCTCTAGCTCTACCTATCCATCGTCCTATACTTCAAATCCAACGTACACTCTTACGAATACACTTTAATTAATCTTTTAATACCCTCAATTAAACTTCGTTAATTAAAAAAAAATAACTATAAATCTAACCTTGAATTTGCCTATTCATTTTACCCTATTCAACGAACAATATTACTTCTTCTCGTCTAATGCAGCATAGGTTACAATCGAGTACATGAAAACTGATCGTTGCAGAAGCGTAAGAAATAAACTTCAATGCATCGCAACACAAATCATCTTACTTTTCGATCACAACACAAAGAATTCATTAAATACTCGATAACACGTAGAGAAAATTATAACAGTAATTTTTATCGCGAAAAAAAAATTAAAAACCCGAGTTATCGAAAAAATAAAAAATAAATCGAAAAATAAAACGAAAATTACATCGAAAATCGAAACTCAACGAAACTCGAGAGCACTACACAACAACGCTTAGTCATAACGAAAACAGGTCTGGGGCGTCTAGTTTGCCGGCGATAGGATAACGACTTCGAGATACTTCGCAGTATTGCCAATAGAGTTTTATTTAGCTAACTTGAAACGCGATTTTTGGCGCCTAGAGCGGGACTGGAGGGATGGGCATAATTTAATTTATTTTAAATTTTATATTAGCCAAAGGAATTTTTAGATTCAATTGAGCTGAAAGTGAAAATATTAAAACAATATTTTCCAACTGTATTTCTAGATTTTGAAACTGAATACAACAGTGTAACATTAACTCAGGAAGAAATGCTGAATTTTCATCTCCCAGGTTCGATTTAATATTCGAAAATACCTATCATTACTTATTGCATTATCTTCTTTTCCACAAATCAATTGATTTTATGTTTGCGGTTTCAACCTTTCATCTATGTAATCTATTTCTACACAGTTTTTTTCTCCATCCAACGTTGATAATCTCTCTATCCATTAGTTTCTTCTTCAAAATAATTACGTCGATAATCCTATTCGATGTGGAATTCAATTTCTAATCTAAAAATCAAGTTCACCGTCTTCGCTCATAATGGAATAACGTAATAAAGGAAAGAAACATTTTACGGAAAACTTAAATGCCTCTAATCAACCTATCTATACTACTTTTGCCATATAATTGAATCACTGTTATAAACTACGCAGGAATCCGTTGAAATGCAATTCAACAGAATTCTTCCATTACGTACTAAAATCTTGGTTGCGCGTTTTTTCGACCATAAACTCATCATATTAGCTCTACGAGACTTGAAGAGTTCACGTGTAATCCTACAACAATGAAATAAGATTGCATTATCCAACCTTCGATGGTCATTTTACATAGTATTCACAGTCTACGACTGCTTCGATGCAATAACATGGTTTAAGGTACCATGAAATGAACAAATTATAGGTAAGGAGTAATTGACCAAGAGAAATAGAGTAGGTGAGGAATTATAAGCATGGGAGAGGAAACTGAAATTGAAATTGTTATTATTAGTATGAAGTAAAACTATCTCTTTCATTTGAGAAAAGATTTGCGTTGTTTTGAGAATTCTCGTCGCAGTATAATGAATTATAGACTTTCAAAAAAATTGATACTGAAATTATCTCAAACATCGAGCTTCGAATATCATTTTGATGTAGAGAAATTTCCGAAGATAGTTGCTCAGAGTGAGGATTACTGTCCGAAAAAATATATCTAAAAAACCTAAAAATACCGGTAGAACAGAGATTAGATGAATGAAACACTTAACAGACTAGCGTAGCTATTAAGAATTTTTTTTAAATGTTTCAAGTATAAAAAGGATGTTTTTGCTGAGAAATTTGTAGCGAGAGAAACATATTTAGAATAATGCTGACACTTACAAAAGAGACACATCTAAATTATTAGTCTTCAAAATTTACAAAAAATTAACAAGACTCTTAAATCCCTCAATGCACTTTGCATATCTGATAAAATTATGTTCCACGAAGATCACGAAGTAACATTGAAGAACAGAGGAGAATGTAAGGTTTGGGTCCTAGTGGACAAAATCGACGTAAGAGGTCATAAAAAATTCCATGTTTTTTTTTTTAATGACAGTATCACAATTTTCCTACTAACTTCACTATTTTTTTTTTAATTTATTATTTTTTTTTCAGATAAAAAAGAAAGACATGAGAGTTAATTTTTGAAAACAAAAATAGTACAAAAAAATTAGTACATAAAGAGCATCAAAAAAATTATGTGATGTGTTAGACGATAATGTTCACATGTGTTTAATCATGGATTAAGTAGAAATAGGAAAATTACTGTAAAAAGTTACCCCATTAAATAAAGTTCCAGGCAAAAAATTTTGAAAAAAAAAATTAATATTCAAAGAGAACTCTTTATAGAAATTTTAGAGTATTTTTTTCAGATCAAAGTGAAAAAAAAAATTAAAGTAAATTCTATTTAATGTATATTCTCTTGTTTTTGAATGATTTTTCCTTTATTGTTAATGTTCGATCTGAAAAAAAAAATATATATATATATGCTACTATCCTTGTCAAGCCCTGGAGTAGATATCAAACAGACGTTCAGAGACCCGGCTTTATTCAAAGAGCTAAAGATGCTCGCGTGAGCTTTTTGGAAACCACTTGAACATAGCATATTAGGAACCTTTAGAGGGGTAAGAAAAATTCAAAATTCACGAATACAAATGATATGCAATGATTCTTATAAGATACACTTCAGATTTACTACTATCCTTATCAGGCCCAGGTGGGTCTACCCAAGATAGCACTATATCCAGGGCTTCCCAACGTTTGTATAAAACTGAAAGCTATATACGTTCAAATATACACACATAACGTTACGAGACCCGAAAGGGGTCTCGCAACGTCGGATAGGGTCTCGGAAGGATAGTAGCATTTCCATAAACGGGCTTACCTTTACCTTAGTATACCTATATATATATATGGATCATCTGAAAACTTGAGCCTTTTTCCTTATCTCATTGAGCCTAATGTATTTATATACATAATAATAAATAGTTTTGAACATTATTACAATCAAAATGGTCTTCAAAGTACATTGTCGCACTCGAATTCAATGTTCTGGCACCCGGATACAATGACGTTTCCTTATAGGAGCGTGCTGAAATGGTTGGTAGCACTGTGTGGAGTCGATACATGATTTTTATATTACGTGCAGCAATGTACATATTTCAGCGGACTTATAATTATGACTATACTCATTAATGTTTTATTCATAGATAGCACTGGTAATCAAAAAAATATGGTTCTTTTATGTGATACTGCACAAATACTTCAATAATGGTGATTCGAAGCGTTAAACAGTTTACACGAGAACATACATATATAAATTCATATACGATTACTGCACTCAGCTTGCTCTTTAATATACATTAATATGCCCAATAATTGGTATAGCAACGTAGTTTTCAGCTGAGTTTTTAACCTAAAAAAACGATAGCTATTACAGCCTACCTGATTTGCGAAAGAGGGTATGAGGAAGGCGAGCTCTTCAAACCTTTGCGTTTCAGACACCATTTGAAATCAGATGGCAAATGTTCAAATTTTGGGTACTATATACGTATAAACGAGTATACAGTATATACATAATATATCGCGGCAGATATGGATTAAAATTTCTCATAATTTGATGGGAGAGCCTTCATGTGAATTAGCAAAAGTACTTTTTTTAATTTTCGATACACTTCAAAATTGCAGATCACTGAAATTTTGAGAGAGGCTGGAGGGGGGAGACGGGAGGGGAGCAGGAACACACTGCTCGAAATTTTTGTTAGTACTCTCACAGTAACCAATCAGTCGTGGACATCTACATAAACAAATTTAAGCTGGCTAAGTGCATTTGGAGGGGAGTTAAGAGTAAAAAATGGATTTTTGAGGAACTTTTGAATGAATCATTAAAATTTCTTGAATCTTCCACCCCTGCTCTCCAAATTAACCTAAAAAGGTCAAAGTTTGTAAGTATGGGACTATATTTGAAACCAAAATATAAGATGTTGAATTTGATTCAAAATGAATCCAAAATGTCGGATTATCAAAATTTGAGAAGAGCTTGACGAGCCTCAAATAACTAAAAATGTCATTAATTTATGAACTGATATGATTATTACACATGAGAAGTATATTATATCCCAGACCGTATTCATGGTGACGTAATGATCGATGAAGCAAAGAATCGAGAAGACTCCCTTTGTTCACCAAAGTGCTGAATTTTATACGCTCATATCAGCAAAACTAACGAATATTTTTGAAATTGTTTTAAAAAATTTAAAAGTAGAAAATTCAAAAAGTTCAAAGAAAAAAAATTTCAATTATGTTTTATAAGGGTACTTACTAAAGTGGGCTTGAAAATTACCAATTTTTAGGTTTCTAGTACTTCGCTTTCGAACATGAAAATTGGAGTGGGGGGGGGCAAAAAATAAGTGATTTGGACTCTGTTATGCAAAAGTAGACCCTTTGATAAAAATTTTGAAATATCGTTCGCTGAAATTGACGCAGAGGGTGGGAAGAAATATGGGTATGAAATGTGAATTCGTATAATAATATATGTATGCGAGTATCCCTATAGCCATATTAATATTATCATTATCATTCAAGTAAATACTTACGCTGATGTGTAGCTTTCGACAAAAAATGTATAAATTCAACAAAGGGGGGAGGGTGGATATTAAATTTTTTGGTTGAATGCATACAGTACACAGACGGACATTTTTAAGACTTTTTTATATTAGGTATTTTTTTTATATGTAAAGTTTTTTTAAAAAATGAGAAACTAGATTCATTTTAATTTTTTTGCAAAAAATTTGAAGTCTTGATTTTGAAAAAAAAAAAATGGATGCAATTCTCAAAAAATAAAATAAAAAATCATATTGAATTTTTATGATGACATTCTGCGAAAAATATTAATAGATTTTTTAGAAAATAAAAAAAATTGAAACATCAAAATTTGGGAAAAATTCGATTTTTGCTTTATGCCTCGTTTCTAGAAAAATTATGCAACCAAGGAGGATCTTTTTGAAAAAAAATTATTCACGAGTACCTGGTCATGATTAATGTGATTTTGTAAAATTTTAGTTTGGTGATGGTTTTTATGGAATTGACTGAAGAAACATGACAAAAATTATGAGAAAGTTGAACAGTTGTTGAGATGAAATAGGAATTTTGCAAAATCCTTGCATTAAATCATTGATCAGGCACTCCTGAATAAAAATTTTTCAAAAAGATCCTCAAAGGTTGCATAGTTTCTCTGGAAACGGGGCATAAAGCAAAAATCGTATTTTTCCCACAATTTTTAACATTTCAATTTTTTGTTTTCCAAAACATCTACTAATATTTTTCGCAGAATGACATCTTAAAAATTCAATATGATTTTTTATTTTATTTTTTGAAATCTGCATGCATTTTTTTTTTCAAAAATCAAGACTTCAAATTTTTTGCAAAAAAAATTAAGATGAATCTACTTTCTCAATTTTTTAAAAAACTTGACATATAAAAAAAATGCCTAATATAAAAAAGTCTAAAAAATGTTCGCCTGGGTACTGTATGTATTCAACCAAAAAATTTTATATCCACCCCCCACCCTTGAAATAATTTCCTCTATTCAACGGCGTAATACCCACTCCTGTAACCTTACTTAAACACGCCTCTAGCCCAGGTCTGTACATGGCGTCAATTTATGAAAAAAAAAAAAAGTAATTCCAAGAAAAACAAATTAAATAGAGTTGAATAAAAGAAATAACTACGTAAAATTCAATGTTCCTATACAACAAAAAATAATAGAAAAAAAAGTTAAAGCAACATACAAACAAATAAAAATATATAAAAAAAAAATAAAACAAATCAAAACATTGAAAAAAAAAATTAAAAAAAAAAATGAAAATGCGTAAATTCAAATTTTCCTTCCGCTTCTGACTGAACAGAGTTTGCCTTCTCATATAAGAAGCATATAAACATCGCTTGGAAAATTTACTCACTTACCTGTACTACTATAAATATCTCATTACAATATTTTATGCGATGAATATGAGCGCTAAAAGCTCAAGACAAATATGGATTTCATTTCAACCTGCTGAAATAAGCCCTTGGGATTTTAAAAAGAAACTAACTAAATATTTAAATACCTTGAAAATGCTCATAAGTCATAAATAACTTTTCGCATGGATTCGTACTAACACATTCATGGAACTTTAGTTCGCACAATGAAATCAGACAAGCACTTGGATATTCCATTGCGTCTCTTTCAAGCAATCACACAGGCAAGATAAATTCATTCGAACGTCGAGTAACAATTAAATGGGGTAAATCAGTAAATCACATTACATATTTCCCCTGGAATAAAATTCGAGGAAACCAAAGAGATACGCTGAGTCTCCTTGAATTCTTATCTACATCCGGCTTTTCTACTATTGACCGGAAATAAAGGTGTCACGTGGTAACGATATCACTGTTATCATGAAATGGCCACAACGTAAACACGCCATCACATTCAAATTTTAGCTGAAATGGTCGATGATAAATATACCGGTGATTTGTCAACGATTACGCGATAAGCTCCACATGCAGCGCAGATTGATAAATCAGCGTAAGATTAATCAACGACTTCACGCTACATACGTAAATTCGACGTCTGAAATTCTAACCGCCACACCGTGAAAAATTACCCGATCTCGCAGACGAAAACGTAACCTGGTAAAAGAAAAACGCCGATGGCTACTACAGCTTTAGTTGGAGAAACCGAATTAGGAAACTTGTCCGTAGTCCAAACGGCAGCTAATAATTAAATAAAAACCCATTTCTACGCTCTTTTATCATTGCGTCGGATGTCAATTCGAGTTTTATCCTCGGAGAAACCGTCGGTGTACTCGACTCATCAATTTGGTCAAACTGAGTGCACCGGTGCGCGGAATTTGGACACGCAGAAACGCAGTATAACGGTGACCGCTGGTTATACTCAAAATTGCCATAAAACAACTCGTTCTTTCCATCGATGCGTGTAGTGACGATGCCAACTGAATGATGAATATTTATGAGTACCTTTGCTCGGTATAATTCTTCTTTCGAATACGAGCTTTCAAGAAATTGACGAACGAGCGTTGGTGAATTGATTGAGACATTTATTCCTGTCCGAAGTTTCCTTCTCTCTGGCAACTTTCTAGTCCACCTCGTTCACGCGAGTTGCGGAGTACGCGGACGAAAATGTAAATAAATTACGATTTTTAACCTCAGTAACGAGCACACCGTACAATTACCATTTGAAAATTATAAATCAAATAGAAATCCGCCTTTTACACGCGCGAGGTACGAGGTGAACGCGATGTTAATTTTGCAAGTTCGAACTTACATAGCTTTGGGATACTGGACGAGTTTTTCGCGCCTATGTATTCCTTCTGCCTATTCCACACGTATAGGAACTGTCATAAACGCGTCACCTGTGTAATTTACGAGCATACGCGAGAAAATGCAAACTGCGGTGCGAACAGTTCTATTATGATATATTTTCAAAATCGCTAACAACATTATGCTCTCAATAACGTACCGCGCCCCCAACACGACCGGTCTAGACTAAACACGCTCTGTGGCACAGAAATTTCTTCATTGGTCATTTCTTCAACGTGACTGCCTAAGTACTCGGATAATTTCCGTTTCAACATATCCACTTATAGAAAATGAGACAGAAATACTAATTCTATCGCTATCCTTAGCTAGATTTACCATATCTAATATGGCTCGCGCGATAATCGAAATTCGCCATTTTATTTATACACATCATGTACACGTCACCCTTGTAATGCGTTTCAAAAGTGAATTCGTGTTGAAAAATGTGATACGGTAGCGGCTCTACAAAGGCTAAACGAGCCCGTAGACAGTCGTAATGACGGGCTACAACGATTTGCGTTTAATCTGCTCTCCCAGTCACCAACGCGATACACGATTCGATAAAATTTTATGCTAATTTCGTTTCTTTAAATTGATAATCATTTCGTATGTCCAACAGTTTTCTATGACTTTTTGATATCGCGCCGCGTGTCTAGATTAAAAGCGAAGCGTAGTAACTACGTTCGCGACCATAAGTTGCGCACTCGTAGTGCCTTCACACGAGAAATATTATCACATCTTTCTGGCTACGCAACTATTGGGCCTCATCCAAAATCTAGGATCTACTTTTATCATGTGAGACGAGGAAAACATATGGAAATGTTAACATAGTCATAGACTAGAGGCTAAACCTTCCAGGAAGGAGCCAATTTTTTGTAAACGGTGCGCTAAGGCGCTATAAGAACAGGTATAATGGAGCCGCCATCTCGGCTCGAACTCAATGTAAAAACATGGTTTTGAATGGGGAAATTCTTCGTCTTTCTCCACTGATTGCTGGAGAACAGTGAGTCTGGAAAAATTTTTGATAATGACATTTTATGTGGAGAATGTAAAGAGCTTTCCAATAGTATATTAATATTTGATATTTGATAAAAATTTTCATATGAAAAAATTTCAATTTTTTTTACGCTCTATTACAGATTATTAGTAAATTAAATTTCAATGATCAATATGTTAATGGAAAGCTCTTTACACCTTTTACAAAAAATGTCATTATCAACATTTCGCTGGAGCCAACGTTTTCGTGTTTTTTTGGTGTTTTAGAAGCGGTAAAAAACGAGCCAAGATGGCGGCTCCATTATACCTGTTCTTATAGCGCCTAAGTTGCGCTAGTTGGTAAATGCCGATGTCGATTAAATTAAATCGATTCTAGTTTTACGCGCACTTTTGAAATATAAAGTATGAAGCATACCCATATTGTTCTGCACTTTAATATAACACACATTTAATAGGTAACCTGGAAAATTGTACTGTTTTAAAATTTTTATTTTAATAAATATGAAAAAAAAAAACAAATATGAATAATTTACACTTAATAATATTTTTCCTTTTTTTTTGTTTTTAAATTTTTTTTTTTTTTTTTGGTGGCGTTTTTAACTGCCTTGGTTATCACGCCACCTCTAGGATGGTTAAATTTTAAATAGAAGGCCGCAACGTTGTAAAAGAGTCAAAATGTTATGGATATTTTGTGGGTTGTCGGTTATTTCTTGTTTGATTTTTAGTGATTTTCGAATGTCGTACAATTTTGGACACAGAAAGAGAAGGTGGTTGACAGTGATATTTTATTGATGACATAGGTTGCATATTGGTGGTGGAAGTTTTTCGAAAAGGTAACTATGTGTGAGCCTAGTGTGACCAAGTCGTAGTCTGGTGATCGTTATTTCGCTTTTCCGATCTAAATGGTCGAGGTGTTTCCATGGTATAACTGATTTTTTATGGGTGAAGAGTTTGGATGTGTTTTGGTAGGACCATTCTGATTGCCATTTTTGGGTGGTAATTGATGTGAAGTAAGATTTGAGGTCTGTGGGGGTAAAAATTTGAATGGGAGAAGTATTACTGGCGGTTTTTGCGAGGTGGTCGACTTTGTCGTTACCTTCAATGTTTACATGGCTGGGAATTTATATCATCTGCGAAGATTCTCAGCGATACTGGGGGGATATAATTTTTGAAATGTCGTC
Source organism: Phenacoccus solenopsis (assembly GCA_009761765.1). Lineage (NCBI taxonomy): Eukaryota > Metazoa > Arthropoda > Insecta > Hemiptera > Pseudococcidae > Phenacoccus > Phenacoccus solenopsis. Next base: position 70,866 of record VFXL01000114.1, on the reverse strand, counting down.
AATTGCTAGAAGGAATAAAGTGGTACTAAGAACGGAACCTTGAGGGACTCCATTTTGGATATGTTTCTCAGGAGAATAGGTGTTGTTGACTCTCACTTGGAATGATCTGTTTGATAAGAAGTTTTTTATAAAATGAGTCATGTGTCCTCTTATGCCTACAGAGGATATTTTTACTAATATTTTATGTCTCCATGCTTTGTCGCAGGCTTTTTCCAGGGCAAAAAATATGGCGTAAAAATTTTCTTTGTTTTGGAAAGCTGTTTGAATATCTTGAGCAAGATCATATATGTGATCTAAAGTGGATCTTTTCTTTCTAAATCCGCTTTGGTTAGGGTTTAGTATATTGTTTGACTCAATGAACCAGTTTAGTCTTCTACTTACCATTTTTTCTAAAATTTTGCATAGTGTGCTTGTGAGGGAAATTGGTCTATAGGTAGCTGGGGAGCAAGGTTCTTTGTTTGGTTTGAGGATGGGGATTATAATCGCTTTGGACCATGCAGAAGGGAAGGTATTGCTGGTCCAGATTGAATTATATATATTGAGAATTTGAATGAGATTATTTTCTGGGAGGTTTTTTATCATCGTGGGGTGAATGCCATCTGGACCTGGGGCTGAATTTTTAATATTGTGTTTTAGAGTGTGTATATAAAAAAAAAAAAAACAAATATGAATAATCAATACTTAATAATATATTCCTCTTTTTTTTTTGCTTTAAAATTTTTATTCAAAAAAAAAAAAAAAAAAAAAAAAGGAATATGGAAAATCAATTCTTAATATTCTTCTTTTTTTTTTAGTCGAATGAAATACGAAAAAAATTGGCTGAATTAACAAGCGAAAAATAATTCAAATTTGTTGAAATGTTCACAACATTATAATATCGTGATCAGCAGCTGGTTGTACTGCTTTCCAAAAATTTTCTAAAATTCTTTCAGAATTTATTTCTAGTGGTTAAGAAAAAAAATCTTCGAAAACTTTCCAAGTGAAAAAATAATTCATTCAGAGCCATTAAAAATTCACATATTACATTATAGCGATCTATTACTGGCTACACTGGTACAGAAAATGTTCGAAAAATTCTTCTCAATACACCTTTAGGGGCTGAAAAAAAAATGATCAAATCACCGTGCCAAGAAATAATGGATGCGTAGTCGGGGAAAATTCATATTGAAATATCGCCATTTGCAACCTTTCGACTACCTTGTAGCAATCTGAGTTTTGATTCAAGAACGATGGCGATGGTCAGGAACATGTAGAAACTCAAATTGCATCTTTTACACCATTTTGACTGCCTAAGAACACAAAAACAGTTTTTTTTTTCCAAAAGAGGTGCATTTCGGAGACCTCCTGCCCTCTCCCCTTCAATCTAGGGTGCTCAATATTTTTCTGGGAGGCCTCCCCTTCAAAGTAAATCACTTCACCGAATTTGGTTAAAATCCAAGATACCTTTTTTTTCGCTCTACTTTAATAGACATGCAAAATGAATGCTCTGAAAACACTTTTCATTTCCCCTTCCCCTCACTGATATAGTCTCACCACGGTACCTGATGAGTTGTGGGGCACAATGGAGCATAAATAGTGAAAGGGCGTGACTTTTGCACAACCCACGTGAACCTTAACATAAACTGAAGCTGGAGGGTTTTTTTGCCTGTGTCCTATTATGAGGGCCGGATTAAAGAAGGGGCTGGGGCAGCTGTAGCGCCGGGTTTCACGATCGAGGTTTTTTTGGTTCACAATGCATGATTTTTGACAATGCCATTGCCATGAAATAATCATGTGAACACATATTTCTCAAATTATAACTATTTGAAGGTCCTCAAATTATCTTCAAATCTTGATAATCCGCCATTTTGGATCCATTTTGACTCAAATTTAAGAGGTTATATTCTGATCACAAACTAATCCTACACACAAAGTTTGACCATTCTAGGCCGATTTGGTGATGAGATATGGAAGATTCATGAAATTTCCTGCAGTAATTTCCACTCCAAAAGCCGTTTTTTGCTCTAACTCCCCTCCAAAATCACTGAGGAAGCTAAAATCAAAATACGTTTGTCACTTGGCTCATTTTATCATATGACACAGCAATAAAAAATTTTCGACCCCTCCTGTACCCCCACCACTATTTTAGGTTGATAACCCCGCCTTCCCCCTCCAACATCATGTATGGAAGTGAATTGGGTATATAGTATACAACTTATCCCCAATAACCATATGAATTCATATTAATTACATTTTTACCAACTTGAGGCTCCTCAAGCTCTACTCAAATTTTGATAATCCGCCATTTTGAATCCATTTTGATCCAAATTCAAGAGGTCATATTGTGGTCACCAACTAACCTCACACACAAAATTTGACCTCTTTAACTTGATTTGGTGGGGAGATATGAAGATTCAAGAAATTTCATGACTCAAAACTTCCTCAAAAAGCCGTTTTTTGATCTAACTCCTCTCAATATGCACTCAAGAAGCTGAAATTTGGATATGTTAGTATCCGTGACTCACTCTTTCATATGAAATCAAAAACCAAAAATTTGAGCCATTTGCCCCTTCTCCAGCCTCCCTCAAAATTTGAGTGATCCGCCATTTTGAAATTTTTCGAAAAAACCAAAAAAGCACTTCTGCGCATTTTCAAGAAGAGTTCCTCACCAAATTTTGAGCGAATTTTATGAATACTCGCCGACGCTACGCGTGGGGGAAAAAATATATATATAGACCAAAAAGTTGGACATTTGCCAGATGATTACAAATGGTCTGAAACGCAAAGATTTGAAGACCCCACCCTCCCCTGACCTCCCCTTCACAAATCAGGTAGGCTGTAATAGCTGTAGTTTTTTCGTTAAAAACTCAGCAAAAAAGCAAAAACAAAACAAAAACAAAAAACTGACAAAGAAAAAAAATATAAATGTTTGTCAATTATACATAATAAACTAATAATATATTTATTTTTAACATTCTGATATTGCATTTACTGTACTTGAGGGCTTAAAAACATGAATTTCAAAAAAAAAGTATTCTCTATTTCTCATAGATTTTTTGAGAGCCCAACTTTGAGGTACAAAAATTCTCAGGAGGTTGGGACAAATTAAACATTAAAAAAAAAATCAGATTAACAAATATTTTCAAGTTTTACACCTATGATTTTTGCAATAAAATTTACGCTTCGTGTAATAGATTTAAAAAAAAAATGGGGAAAAATTTTAAATTCTCAACGAGAAATTAGAATACACGTTAAACGCTGATAACAAAATTAGGGTGAGGGGGAAGGGGAAAGTATATTTCACGCCAGAGTATCAAAAGAAAATTTAGTACACCAAGGTAAACTAAAAAACTAAAACACAAGTACAATTTTTCCACCCTTTTATCAACTTATTCAATTAAACTTTTCATCTACATTACAAGTTTCGATTTTCTGCAACATGCGATATAATCATATTTCGCATTAAAAATAGATAAAGTTTAACTAGTTCACCCAACTTACGAATTTCTGAGTTGAGAAGGCGACGAAACTCTCGAAAGTGTATTAAAAATTTCATACACCGAAGATACTTTTATTTAGAAAATTGCTTTTTTCTGACAAAAAAAGTACATGGTACAGAAGGGTGAAAAAGTTACCGATGTTGAAACTAATTAACGAATCAACATCGTTAGCTCGCAACTGAAGACCAACCTTATGTAAAGTTAAATTTCATTAAAGAACTCCAATTGTATTTTCAGTTCTGTTATGGTATAGCTGTAGGAACTGAAATTAGTTATCAACTATGAAAAATCGTTTTACATTCCTTCAAGTAGTTGTAGCGATACACGAAAGTGCAATGTTGCATGAGTTCGTTAACCGAATTAGTGTACACAAAGTATACAGATACGATTTATTAATAGAGTCAAATAAGTAGTCAGTGGGTGCAGGTTCTCCTCGAGTATCGGTGCATAAAAAGTACATACAGGAAATTCGAGTTGATTTACAAGAAACGATACCCATGCATAAGTTTCATAGTTTGCGAATATAGCTCTATAATTCGGCACCTTAGAAAAATTTAATTCGACGTCGCGAACGATTTATAACATCGAGGACACAGTTAGGTGATTAAATGGAGCTATTAAATGTAATTTGCGGCGAGCTAAGGAGCTATAAGCGTATTTAATTATTCAGCATATTTCGCGGTTAATGGAGATTGCTTTTGTTTCGCTAGCTACATCGAGCTGATGTTGTTTCAAAACGGCGGCAATTATCATATTTAATCTGGCCGGTCATATCGTAAATCGTAGATTACTTTTCCGCTACCTATATACCTAATAAGGAACACTATAATCCATAAGTATAAGCTTTAAAGTGTCACGTAAATGTCGCCTTAATTATTCACGAACATCTTAAGCGTCGAAAAAATACGTAATTTAGACAAAAGACACGAGTTTTAATTACGATCGAAAGTTGGCAGCCCACACTCCGGAAACGGATGTCTTTACCCCCAGCGAAGTAAAAACAATTTAAGGGTATGTAATGCAACAGTACGAGCGTAATACACAACGCTGGATTTTTTTTATTTCGAGGAGGGGGCGAATTCCAGCGTATAATCACCTACGCAGTGTGAAGAAAAGGAGGTGCATTTTGTTACATTGTTTTGGTACTTCGTTAATATTAATGCGCATTGCCAAGTTATTTTTATTCATCCTGTAATACGGGGAAATGCACCTTAAAATGAATAAATGAAAGATTTAGTACGCCATGAATGCGCATATTTTCTTTCAAAAGGCTCCCACCGACGACGCCTTTTCGTTGTACATCTATGAATGGTATTTTTCTTCTGAATTGCATAATGAACTGGATGAGGAATTTTTTGTATTTTATTTTATCGGGAAATATTTCAGTTTTCGACGCCACCATTGTATTGTTACTATACTTATTCGTAATCTCAAGGTTTATATTGACGGTATTAAAATTCGACTTCCAAATATTTATCGTCGGATGGATAACGCTACAATCATTCGATAAAAATACACGACATTTTAATTACCTACATAACTCCTTATCTATGTACTTAGTTAATGTGCAGAATTCGATAATATCTTTCTAAACCTGTTTTTTTTTTTTTCACGAAAAGAGTACATAGTGTCAAGAGTTAAGACAATAAAACCTTCAAAGACAAAATTAGTAGGTACCTAGACATACTCGAAAAATGTTACTGTTGGAGCACATTACATCATCTTTAGACAACTTATTTGTCACGAATATTTCTCTACGAAGTTGGAAAATTTTCGTACAAAGGATTCGTAAACTGATTATTGAATCTTAGAAATTTTAAATTATTTTCAGCTACGCTCTGATGATTAATCAACGAGAAGAAAAAGTTAGATGACTGTCTCATCGAAACTATGTAAAATTTAAAACGTAAATTTAATATTACGCGGCTCGAATGATTAATCCTATTACGAAATATAGCTTTAAACTTTTCTAGTGCGGAAATGCTGAAGAATGAGTTCTTGAAAATATTCAAATTTAATATAAAGTCTCCACGAACATGGGTTTTTCTTTATTTATTTTTAGAAACAAAATTTTGTTTTGTTCATTATTCGTTTCATTTCATTTCCATAAAATATCAAATAAATTCCAAATAACATTTTTCTTTTTTCATTTTAAAGAAAAACAGCAAAAATAGCAGCTTATAGTAAATTTTATTATCTACATAGACACGTAATTATCATACCATTTCACAACAAGACTAAGGTTAATGCACTGCGAAAAATGAAAACTTACCTCTGCTTGTTTCTGTCGATGTTCTCGCGTGGCTCGGCGGTAAATATCAGTTAACGCGAAAGGATTAGACAAATCTCCGTGAATTTTTTTTTTTTATAATGGAGAACCTTTCTTGATACACGCAATGGCCGAACTAAAAGACTGAGGCAAAATGTCGTACGGTTTTATATACTTGTGGTAGTAGACGAAGACAGTTTAAAATAAAACGTCTGACATTCTAAGGTTAAAAATAACCACCTCAAATAGTGAAATACTCTTTCCTTTCAGAATGTTAATGAAAGTACGACAACTAAATGTCACTGACGTTCCAGCCCTGAGCAGTGCCAGAAAAATCACTTCGGGATTAAAATGATGGAGGAAATCTTCAGGCGTTTTGATAACAATTTCCGCAACGAAAAAGCGAAGTAACCGATAGAAATAGGATGTAGCTAAATAATAAAATGTTTTATGGTTTAAACAGCGAGATGATGAGAGAAATATTTCAATTATTTAACATCTATGATCCTGGATCACATTTTACTTGCTCAATTTCTCAACCCAATTCATTCTATTTTATTTGTTTAATATTCAACAAAATTTATCCGATTATTGAATAAGAAAAAAAATTCATTTTTTTCATCGGAATCTTCATCAATAAAAATTTTTCAGTGATAGTGGGTAACAAAACTAGTTCAACAGATTGTGTTTTGTAAAATGGGATCAAAATTTTCAGCAGAATCCCTCTTTCAGACCATTTTTTTCTGGTACGAAAGGATGATTTTTTTCTCTCTGTATCAATATATAAATGATTTGTAACAGATGAGTTTATATTTAAAATTAAATTCATTTCGAAAAATATGTATAACATCAAACATCATTAAGTCTTACTTTTTTTTTTTTTGGAAGGCTCTCTCCCTTAAAATTCAGTGTAATTAATCATGTCATAAGCTTGATAGACAGATAATTTAACAAATAAGCAAATTATTGAATCTAAATTAGAAATCACATCAAGCAAATTAATTATAGCTGTAGAACGAGAATGAGACTTACTTTAATAAAAATTTAAGGTTGTTGATTTTCCAAACGATGATTCAGTTAGATCTGGTTTTGATTTTCCAGATTTCAGGATTTAATGTGACCATTCTTTTTTAACCAACACACGTATTAATCACTAACATCATGTTTTTTAATATCGAAATTGTACTCAACAATTTCACAATTTGTCTTCTCCGCTTTTCATTTGTTTTTTCAAAAAAAAATTCGAATCAGAGACGGCATGCCGGGCTTTTGTGTGATAACATGCGCTTACTTTTTTTAAATGTAGACGGCGCATGTTACTGTATCATACTTGAGTGTAACTTTCCTGGTTTTTTACTGTGGTATCCGTAAAAATATTTTTGAAATTATTTTGATAAAAATTGAAGCATCAAAAGTACAATTTCAACGAGTTGATTCTTTATAAATTGAAGTATTCTCAGAATTCAGAGGTATGTTGTCGTTTGTATATCAATGATCTTTTCAATTCAAGCATTACTCTCAACAATAATTATATGCGTTTATCCGTAAAGAATCATGTCAGGATAACCTCCTTAAAGAAAATCTCTTCATTTTTCTCAAAAATATGCTGTAGTATACGTAATTATTTATTAACGCTTACTAACAATTAACGAAATAAAATTCAAAGCTGTGCTTCTATTTCAGAATTATGGCTCAAAACACTCGCATTATCAGGAATCTACTTCGCGAAGTGAAGGATGCAACCCTGGATAAAAGTGTAAGAAACTCGATTATCGGACCATACATCATCAATTTATGTAGAAAATTTCAAGTTACAGACGCTCAATTATGTAGAAAAAAGGATGAAATGGTATATTTAGCAGATACTTATCGGTGTTATTTAGAAAGCTCTCGAAAGTATAAGGAGTTATGTGAAAAATATCAAGGCAAAGGTGAACGTAGTATCAAACAAACTGCTGATATGGTTGGTTTCAAATTACCACACGATCCTAAATAAGCTACTGCTTTATTTTGTATACCTATTATGAATTGTGATATGATTTTTGTAGCATTGTAATTTAAAATTTGTTTGTTTTTTTGTTGCTAATATTAAAGTACCTAACTATAGTTCATTATTACTGGCTTTCTTATTTCTGTACCTATATTTTCGATTCATTTTGTTAGAAATGGAAATGTTTTGGAAAGAGAGGAAGCCTCAATATTGAAATTTATAAGTATTTCACTTTACTCACAACCTATTTCTCTTATTCTATTTCGACAATTATTGCCCATTAGCTGTCAAGAAAAAGTATAACTGAAGGAAAGTAATATCTATAACCTTTAAAAATTATTATCTTGAATTATTTGAATACTTTGTCAACTATAGGTATTTTTATAGCTTTTGAAATGTATAATAGGAAAAAAACATAACTATATTTCAACTTGCGTATCGTGACTATTGCTTAAAATGAAATTCTACATATGTACTATGAATATAAGACCAGAATATATGTTAACATTTCTAAAAAAATGATGAATCAACGATATTCAACATTATAGTTTTCTTCATTGTCAAAAATCTTGAAAACAGTTGATATTAAGTTGACTAATGTAATGACAAAAATTTTGGATGAGTAAATTGAATAAATTTCCTGAAATCTTTTAGTCGTCATAATTACTGTTATCGTTCTCGAGATAATTGAAGAAAATTAGAATCATCCTTCACGGAGCAAGTTAAATTATTGAATTCTCCTTTGGAAATGTGCATAACCCAAACTTTTGCTTCCAATTCAATTTGAAAAAAGTTGGTTACAAATTAAAAATTTTTATCGTATATACTCCTCCACTCGCGACTGCATGTCAGTACTAGCGAAATAGCGAATACTCTTTACAGGGTTTCACGTTTCAATGACCTCACCCTTCTAAAGAGATTTCATTGGTTAATAATTTTCCATTTATCTGCGTCATCATCATTCTGATGTTGTTGGTTGTCTTTTTATTTACTCCGATTTTATTGTTTGGTTCGCTTCTGGTTCATTTTAGAGCTATTCCTGCATTCTTAATCATGTTTTTTTATTTATTACATTTTCGTTTTTTTGCTTTAGTGCTGTTATCAGTTAAGTATGTACGGTGTGTAATTCTTCCACGTGTGGCGTATCGCGTATGTTCGTTTAATTTTTTTTTATATTTCGATGAAATTTATAATTTGTGTTGCATGATTCCCTCGTTAATAATAGTTGAAAAAACTTTCGGTTGTGATTGTGTGTTATGTTTTTATGAAATAGGTGTTTCACTTTCTTTTGGTGTACCAAGAGTCTGTTTTTAATGGCGTGTTCTTCATATCGTTTTGGGTAAGTGTGAAATGTAGATATTTTACTTACCTAGTTATGTTATTTGATAATGCATACAGAAGAGGTTCCTGAAATTGAAGAACCAAAGCGATTTTGTGTTTATTCTCTATTGTCCATCGAATCATTCATTACCCCTTACATTATTGGGTATAAGCAAATTCATAGCTGTAAAATCGTGAGTAAAGATTTGTTATGTAGGTATACATAATTATCATTTTATATCCTTGTGGAATGCTACTTATCAAACAAAAACTCTATTGCGAGCTAGCGAAACGATTTTCTAACACTTTCTTCAACATGTGCAACAAGTGCCGTTCACAAGTTTTATACTTAGTTACTTACGTGCGTGTGATTTGACTAAGAAGGAAATCCATTTAGTAATGAACACATGTAATGATAGAGAACATTTACTGAGATTCGAATTAAGCACACGATGATAAAATTTTTTATTGCAACGTAATGTTATAATAATAAAACAACATATAAAAAGAAGAATTATTTACATAATTGTTTAATGTTAATGTGTTTTCGACTTTTCGTCAACAAATCTCTTATCTTTTAAACAATCTCCTTACATTAAACATTTTACATCACAACCATTTACAGTTTCATACTTACAATAATTACTAAGTAAACGTTATTAAAGGTATAAAATGTCTCATTTAATCAAATTATGCCGACATTTGTCATTATTTTGGTGAAGTAATGGACAATGATTGATGGTAAGTACATATTATTTATATCTATTGCTACGAATACAGATTACCTATTAACTGTACTCAGTGAAAAGTATGTTCACGAGCTTGTTGAAAAAACATTAAAGTGCTCGTGTTTTTCTCTTGCAATCTATTTATGCAATATTTAGTGTTCAATTCATTTTGAAATTGAGTTCCAGAACCGTAACAATACCTATGCAGATACCTACACCTAGAGATTCATTATTATGGCGAGCTCGGTAGAGCTATGCGGCTTATGAGTATAAATTATTATTTGCATCTTGATTGCTATGTCTGTTAAATGAAATTTGTCCATATGATCCTCATCGTATAAATTATCATTTTATTGGTATTTAATACCTATAGATTTTGCGAAAAATTTGATTGGTGGGAATGCTGAATATTGCTACATGTTTTACCTTAAAATATTGGTACAAAGATTGTTTGAAGAAAATGATTTATTACAAGATTTCCTTGCTCTAAATTATTCACAAAAAATGTATATAAATAGAAAATCAACTAAGGTACGTTACTGTATAAATACATAACTTACATATCTCGTTTTTAATTTTTTAAAAAAAGGAAGCAGGCATGCTTAAAAAATAGATTCTTCAAATGAATTCCGTTTAAATTAACTTTTTACAAATTAAAAAAAATTCACCGGGGCGTTCTTGAACATAATAGAATGAATACTGTTGCGACTATAAATTGTTGAGCCCGAATTACTCGCGATTTTATAAACCAATCAGAAAATTATATAGGGTGTTAGTGTTCACCGCAATAAGAGTTCCTTCATGTTATGTGCAAGATTACTCGTATGATATTCGTGTCTGTTGGTTTGCCTAATCTACTTGCAGAGGGGATAGGGACACAAAATCGAAAAAATATTTTCATACCCTAATCATCATAAACGTATACTATTTACCCCAAAATATAGAGTATACAATGTAGAATTACTGACAAGAAATTGATAGGTGAGAAGAAAAAATGAAAACTTTTTAAAAAATGAGTGATTTTTTCTCATCTTTGTGAACAACTGTGAGAAATGCTTCATCGACCACACGTTGATAAATGTTATACCGTGCGCGCAATTGATTTATTACATACCAGCGCAAAAACTTCCAAAAACTAATTTATATAATTGTGAAATGACGTTATAACTTGAAACTGTGGGTTTATTTATATTTCTAATCAGTTTTATAATATAATTTAATAAGAAATCAGAACAAAAAACAATTCTATATACTTTTAATATTGATTTCAAAATCATGTAAAACGAGTTTTAGCGAATTTTTGCGTTGATATGTGAGGAATCAATTGCGCGCACGGTATGTATCAGCATGATTTCCTCCACAATATGCTCTAGATAGATCTTACTTAGCCTTGAATTAGAAAAAATAAATAATTAAAAACTTTTTTTTTTAATTTTTTTTATTTTTAGTTTACTATAATGATATTTTTGGAAATTTTTGCCTCGGAATTTATATTATGTATTTCTTCATAGTGATAATAATAACAAATACTCATATAATAGAAGACAGTAATGATACTGAATACCAATAACCTGCGTACTAGCCGTTTATGTCCATGAGTTTCACCAAGTTATTTATAACTATCCTTCTTTATACAACTTCACACGCTTACTATTAATGCAGCCTCCCTCTCTCTCCATAACCGCAATTTTTTCCATCAATATTATTGCATTACATTTACCACAATATTTTCCTAAAGCAGCACCTTTCTTTTTACATGAATTTCAAAAAAAAAAAGTTCAAAAAATATTGTTATATTTTATGGTCAAGTAAACCTTTTTATCTGTCTTAAATGAGGCAACAAAAATTTTTGAAGTTGATCATCGCTAAGAAGGAAGAAATGTGTTTGGTTCCTTCAGCAAGTAGGGTAGGCAAATTATCCTGCATGAGTGTCACGTAAGTAGCCCTACATATAGAATGAAGGAGCTCGTTTTGAAAAGAAACAGTTTGTATGACACAATTTTCATCATTAGCACAATTTTGTGATTTTTTTTATTTTTAAGTTAGTAAACTCTTGATTCAGCAATCGTGATTGGAAAATTTCAAATAAATGATCTTAGTTTTCCAAAAATAGGAATAAAATTATTTATCGAATTTATCCGTATGCACGGATCAACAGTATCCATATACAAATATTGAACATAAAAGTTGGGCAATTTACGAAAACGTTACATTATTTTCATTGCTTTCACATTCGTATACAGTACGATATAAAGTTCTATATACCGTTTGAAACTTCGGTACCAGTCTGCTACTGCATTCGGATAAATTTTCTTTACATTCGGAACTATATTTCCTTTTGGCTGATCTTCTAACGCCGACTGTATAAGGTTTACGTATCGCTTTATAATTACATTTCCTGAAAAAATCGTACAGTCAGTTCCTCATCGAGACTATTGCGAAAATACACGCTACAATGAAGCCGAGGAGATGTACTTTTTAGCGCATCGTGGACTACTCATATCTGGCGTACAAAGACATATATTGTTCGCCGAGCAAGTAGCGCCGTTCTCGCATGGCGGATCACAAAGCAAAGTTTCGCACATAGTTCCGGTTACATTAGGAGGGCATTTGCATATACCGTAGCCTACACATACACCATCGTTCAAACAGCCCGATCCGCAAGTATCTAAGAACAATGTAAATGCGAAAACTTTTAATATCAAGGCTATAAAAATGCTGGCCCGGTTCGCCAAAACGCAATAACATTTATGGAGAATTGTTAAGGGATCGCTATATCAAAGTAATTAGTTTTACCATTTTCGCAGTAACTTCCGGTTGTTCCAGGTCTGCATAAACATTCATTTGGTTTAATGCAATAACCTCCGTTTTTACAAGATGGTTTACAAACCGCTGGAAAGTTTACCATTTATAAGATAGATATCGTGATAGTATACTGGTAGGATGAAATGTGAATTCATTTTATTTTAATTACCTATTGAACAGTCCACTCCGCTCCAGCCTGGTAAGCATGTGCATTTATTTTTGTTGCAGATTCCTCCGTTAAGGCATGGTCTGCAAGTGGTTGTGTTATTGCATTTGAACGTCGTACTGTCCTTGCAGTTACAGGTAATTGCTGGTGGACAGATTTCTCCGGGTTCGCAATTCAGTTCGCAGATTTCTGAAAGCAAGAATAATTTAGCTGTTGTAAGAAATCTTGAATGTATTAGAGATGAATTCGATTGAATAAAAAATTCTGTCAAGAAAATCTGTTCCATTAAATATGTGAATGATAGTTCGTTTTATCTTGTGAGAAATAATGTGTATTAATGATTTCTTACAATTAATAAATGACATCGATCGAAAAATGTTATTTATTATAGAATAAGAGGAGGAGCAAGCACAGAATAAGGAGAGAGGAATCATCATAAAGAGACGGATGAAGTTGTATTCCTCATGGATGATATTGTATGACTGTGCCTTCATAAACTGTAAAGTGGTAGAGTTATACTTTGGTACACAGTGTAACTTTGATAGGTTTCAATGAAATTCTGAAAGTACTGCTGTCATTAACTCGCGATAGGTAATATAATGGATATAACGAGGTTAGTATTAACATGAAGCTCGAGCTTCCCTGAACAAACTGGACCATCTATGACCCCCCTCTCTCTCTACCTTTTTCCTCATAGATGAAAATTATGATTTAAAACTTCCTCAAAAAGCCGTGTTTTGCTTTAACTACTCTCAGTATGCACTTAGGAAGCTGAAATTTGGATATGTTAGTGTCCGTGACTTCTTTTTTCATATGAGATCAAAAACAAAAAATTCGAACTATTTGCCCCTTCTCCGGTCCCTCTCAAAATTTGAATGATTCGCCATTTTGAAATTCATCGAAGAAACAAAAAAAAAACTTTTGCGTATTTTCAAGGAGAGTCCCTCACAAAATTTTGAGCGAATTTCATTGATATGCGCTAGCGCTGCGCGTGGGGAAAAATATATTCCAAAAAGTTGGACATTTACGAGATGATTACAAATGGTGTGAAATGCAAAAATTTTTTAACGGATAAATAAAAACTAAAAACACTTCATAAAACTGAAACTGCTAGAGAAATTTCATCCCTATGGTAATAAAAAAAAAACAATAAATAAATTCATAGTAAATTTGTAATTACCGAAAAATTATGTTTATTTATAGATGTAATGCAAAAAAATAGCCCCTACATAGGTTTATATAGGCAACCATTCATGCATCCTTGAATATTGACTTTTATATATAGACTGCTAATGACTGCATAAGTGTAATGTAAAACGGTGTCCCCAACATACCAGTCGCAAAATGCGTAGTGCGCATGCGCGAAGTTTGTTATCAGTTATCATATAGTTGATAATCATTTTTTATAAATTCTTACAAATTTGCTAATTACTAGAAGAGTACGAGAAAAGTGACTAATTTCAAGGAATTAGTTTAAATTTAATTAATTGAATTTGCTTTTGTTAGTTGTTGATCTCTATTTTGTAACTGTTTGTTATTTCAAATAAAAATATGATATGAAATCTGGTTTACACATTTTAAAATCGTGAGATGCGAGAAATGGAATTATGTTTCTTCTGTTTTCATCAAAACACCACTTGTCTCAAGCAATGAAGAGATGTATTTACAAAAAGGAATACATTTTAAAATCATTAAAGGCACTCACAATCATCATGAATCTAAATTGAAGGTTTTCGAGAAACTTGATCAAGAAATAAATTTAAAATCTTTCAACTTTAAATATCGAAGAATAACAAACGTATGCTACTAATGTTGATGGTAGGGTTTTATATTGTGTTATTGACAAATTAATATCAATTCAATACTTCCAAATGGACACTAATTTAGAAGAATGACAATCTGACATTGAAACTGATGATTCGCGATCTTGCATTTCTTTTCCAATCATACTTAAGAATTCAGGCAGTGAATTACATCTACCTTACAATAGATGAAAAAATAAAATGAAAAATATCCTCATCCAGAAGTCATACATCATTCGTTTTTCTTATAGTTACTGACATTCAGTTTACAATCTTACACAGTTTGTATGAGATTTTTTCTATAAAGATTCTATAAATTAGCTCATTAGTGTATAATGAACCATAAAATTTGAAATAAATATTTTCTTCAATATAAAAATATTATATTTGCTTGGACAACAACTTACCTCCATATTTCCCAGTAAATCATATTAAAACAAAATTGACGATTAAAACTGATAACAATATGTCATAACATGTTATGTTTATAGATTCAAGACTCGCGCATGCGCGTAATGCAGATCCCGACTTCTAAAAATTCAATGTTGGGGACAATGGAGCTAATGTACATTAGCAGTCTATATATTAAAGTCAATGCCTTGAATAGCCTAATAAAAGGCCTACTAAGCGCCCCCCACCATTTGACCCGAACAACAACATGCTTCGCGAGCGTAACCAAAACTAGTACTTGTGGTGAAATTCACCAAGTGTACCCTTAGGGGGTTAAATTTTAGATTTTTTAGATTCTTTTTTTTTTATAATTAATGCTAAGTATTTTCGCAATTTTAAAAAATTGGTTCTCTGGAAATTAATTTTTTTCTCATTTTACTGTTAAAAAACTGCAAACAAAATTAGCTGGCAATTTTAATGAATTTTCATCCTCTACATATTTTGAAGCACCTAATTTACACATGATGTGATACAACATGGGTAGAAAAATTTACTTACGAGAACTGCAATCGCTGCCGGTATACCCTGGTGAACAGGTACATCTGCCATTCATACATGTGCCTCCATTTTGGCATTCCATGGACACATATTTTGTATTGTAATTTCACATAAATTTCCAGCATATTGTGGCGGACATTTGCACTTGTAGGTTTCTTCATCACATAAGCCTCCGTTGAAGCATTTACAAGGTTTTACATCAGCCAAGTCTTCTGAAATACGAAAAAAAACTTTAGTAGTGGAAAAATCCGAATGGCAATAACCTTAAAGCTTTAATTATAATATTTTTATTCGTCCATCGGGACCGCGATAAACTACCGTACGAATAGCGTAAAAACGGAGCTCCCCTAGGGGGTCGACGGTGGAACCATTACGATAATTGTTTAAAGTGGCGAAATTAAGGAAACTGAAAGTTTGTATGCAAATGATGCGCATCATCTAGGACGAAACGACGCTTTATAAAAGTTTTTAAAACACATTTGAGCTTCATTTCTCTCGTGACAAAGTAATATCATTTCAGTAATAAAGTTGACGTATACTTCTACGCGAAAGCGTGACGCGATGGAAAAAAAACTTTTCCCACTTTACCTAAAATATCGTCGGTCTCGAATACAAGAAAAGATATTCCGGAGGTTTTTAAAACGTTTAGATTTTTTATAACAACTCGCGCGCAACGTCAGCATCCGCGTGTCATAATTTCAAACACAGATACCCGAAATGACGGACGCTTATTCAAATTCGCCGCCGGCAAAGGAAGATCTTTTAAAATACAATAAACTACCGCTATATGTTAGGTTTCGCGAAAAGCTAAAAAAATTATCCTTTTCGCCGACTCGCGCTTTTGCTGACTTTGACATTAGTCAAACAAATCGTGCCTACCCGTACCATCGTGCCGCTACACTATGAAAAGATTATCGCTCGGTGATATTTTAAAATCTGATAACACCCGGAAACAAGACGCGTATGTAAGTGAAAATCGATTTTTTTTAGGCGATTTTTTTTTCTCTTTCGAGCGAGAACATCGCACATTACGAGAAATTCGAAATGTGTACGATGAAGATAGAATCGGCATAACTGTGCCAAATTTTCCGGAAAAAGAGAAGTCATTTTTATACATTAGGCACCAAACACTTCACGATTTCCCCCTTCTGCGTAACATTTGTAAAATGAGAACTCGAATAAATGTACCCGCGTTGTTCTTATTTATCGCGTTTCTTTTCTTCCGTATTTTTTCTTTCGTTGATTTTTTTTATAATTCGATTCTCGGCAATAAATAAAAGTTTATAATTAATGGGCCATAATACGAGATTTTAGCCCAATCAGTTTTCTCCTCTGTTTCCCTTCGTCGTATAGCCATCTATTAATTGGTAATTTATGCGTCCAAGTTATTTCACCAGCGTTGTCTTTAGTTTTATTAGATTTGAGTTTTTCGCAATAGTTCGCCATTTTTTTTTGTTTTCGTTGGCAGATAGCCTCCATAAATCAAATATGACGATGTGTTAATAAGAAATCAGTTTCATCGAGCTTATAAGGTATTAGAATTTTCTACGCGCACAGGTTTCTTTAGGTTGCCAGCAACTTGAAATTTATAAGCGTTGTACGATGCCAAAACTTCAGATCTGTTTACTTTTCAGGATTTCTAATAACAAGAATTAACAATTTATATACTGTACAGTACTAAATTATAGAAATAATTATTATACCGTGCGTCCAAGTGATTCGCGTACAATCAGCGAAAAAATCTCTTTTCTAATTATTTAAATTTGATTTTTTTAAAGATAGAGAAATCGTAATGCAGTTAAAATGGATTTATCAGCCTTAAAATTTATTAAAGTATAATTTTAAAAATAATTTCTGATTTAGAAATTGTAGTTTAACTTTTATTATGTTGTGAACAAATTGAGATTTTTGCGCTGATTGTACCCGAATCACTTGGCCGCATGGTATAGAATTTTTCATTTTAAAAATTATTACTCTAGTACAACTCAAATTTTAAGTACCTATATTATTGTGAAAATGAGGAGGAAGATTGTGAACAAAATATTACTTTAATTTGATTCTGTATCGGTAATCATTCTGAAGCCAACCAGGAATAGAGAATAGATTATTCCAAAATAACTTGGGAGTCGTGTCGAATCAAAAATCAAATTTAGCAAATGATTTCACCATTACTCCCAGATCGACTGAAGATCAGTTGTGGTAGTTGCTTTGAAGCTAAGAGGTATGAAGCCAAAGTCAGGTATTGAAGTTACTCTTAGTTTATTCGTAGCATGACTCTGGAGTCACTTGGGGTCAAGAGTTCATTTCTACAGAAGGTTGCAACTTTTTGTCAGACTTTGGAGGCAAATTCCAATACGTGTCCTAACGTTGAAGTACAGTTAGGAGATGTGTTTTGAAAATTACTCGTGATTTTAGATTGAACGTGATTTTAAGATTATTGTTTAGTAATTTAGAAAAATTCGAGAACCATAATTATTGCATCTACGCTTTGGTTTTTTAGTTCCCCATTATGCCCCAAAACTCGTCATTTTAAAACAGGGAAATAGGGACACTGTTACAGCATCAATTCATAAAAACACTGTTATACAGTGATATAAGATAAGTGATGTCTATCAGAACTTCATTCCTGGATGCAGTGTAAGGTTACTTGAATTAGAAAAAAAAACGTAAGCAGCCATGCCGCATTACTGGAGCTGAGTTTTTAATTGGAGCTTGTTTTGATTTACTAATAACCTTGCTTAACCGTTCATGACTACAGGCCACACCCAATACCAAGTCTGAAAACCCCTACCCTATCCTTCCCAAAAACACTTAAGAAGTTGAATTTGGCACAAATGTATTTCTTGCCATGAAATAATCATGTGAACACATATTTCTCAAATTATAACTATTTGAGGGTCCTCAAATTATTTTCAAATCATGATGATCCGCCATTTTGGATCCATTTTGACTCAAATTTAAGTGGTTATATTCTGGTCACAAACTAATCCTACACAGTTTGACCATTCTAGGCCGATTTGGTGATGAGATATGGAAGATTCATGAAATTTCCTGCAGCAATTTCCCCTCCAAAAGCCGTTTTTTGCTCTAACTCCCCTCCAAATCACTGAAAGCTAAAATCAAAATACGTTTGTCACTTGGGCTCATTTTATCATATGACACAGCAATAAAAATTTTCGACCCCTCCTGTACCCCCACCACTATTTTAGGTTGATAACCCCGCCTTCCCCCTCCAACATCATGTATGGAAGTGAATTCGGGATATAGTATACAACTTATCCCCAATAACCATATGAATTCATATTAATACATTTTACCAACTTGAGGCTCCTCAAGCTCTACTCAAAATTTTGATAATCCGCCATTTTGATCCATTTTGATCCAAATTCAAGAGGTCATATTTGGTCACCAACTAACCTCACACACAAAATTTGACCTCTTTAACTTGATTTGGTGGGAGATATGGAAGATTCAAGAAATTTCATGACTCAAAACTTCCTCAAAAAGCCGTTTTTTGATCTAACTCCTCTCAT
This sequence comes from Phenacoccus solenopsis, assembly GCA_009761765.1. Classification (NCBI taxonomy): domain Eukaryota; kingdom Metazoa; phylum Arthropoda; class Insecta; order Hemiptera; family Pseudococcidae; genus Phenacoccus; species Phenacoccus solenopsis. The sequence continues at coordinate 51,826 of VFXL01000114.1, read as the reverse complement.
ATGCACTTAGAAGCTGAAATTTGGATATGTTAGTATCCGTGACTCACTCTTTCATATGAGATCAAAAACGAAAAATTTGAGGTATTTGCCTCTTCTCCAGCCTTCCTCAAAATTTGAGTGATCCGTCATTTTGAAATTTTCGAAAAAACAAAAAAAGCACTTCTGCGCATTTTCAAGAAGAGTTCCTCACCAAATTTTGAGCGAATTTTATGAATACTCGCCGGCGCTACGCGTGGGGGAAAAATATATGTATTACAAAATTGGACATTTGCCAGATGATTACAAATGGTCTGAAACGCAAAGATTTGAAGACCCCACCTTCCCCCGACCTTCCTTTCCCAAATCAGGTAGGCTGTAATAGCTATCGTTTTTATTAAAAACTCAGCTAAAAATAGTAATCACCAATCGGCTCGCTTATTATTTTTTTTTTAAGCTTCGCACATGCTGAGGCCAGAATTCATTTACTCTTTAGCAATTTGCATCTATATTACGCGTCGTACTCGAAAGTTCAGAAGCAGACAAGAGTATATTGAACGAGAAAAAAAATGCTAATAATATAAAAAAGAAAAAAAAGTTTGATGGAAAAAAATCATCAGTTCTGAAAAACAACTTATATTCTCGAATTTCTTGCAGTCGATAAACAAAAGTCTCTTCAAAATATCAGTTTTTTGATTGTTTTTACCCGATATTTGTATGCTTTCATTTGTTCCTTATAGTTATTTTTTGGATGAGTGAGTTAAAATGTAACATTTATCACCAAACAATTACCAAATTAGTTGATTTTTGGTTAATGTTGGTATTTTCAGTTTCCTTTATTATATACTTAAATCGATTTTTGCTTTTCGAATATTTTTAGTTTTTGATTCTTTTTACATGACATTTTTCTACTTTTTTTCTTTCAATTAAATTATATTTAAACACACACAACTGAATAATTATTAAGTCAGTTTTATTCATGTTTAAAATGTTCTTTTTTTTATTTTCAAAAATAGAGTCAAAAATATTTTTAAATTGAGCGTTCATTTATTAAGTTATATTTTTTGAATGAATGTTCTTTCTCAATTTCAAACTTTATAGAAGGATGAAAATAGATATAAATCGTTTGAATATAAACGTACACATCCGAAAGCAACTGAGCACAAAAAGCGTAGTAATGTTTTAACAATGAGTTTTTTCGCTTTCTTTTTTCGAAAAAAAAAAAAAATGAAATAGAATCGTCGAACTGTTCGAAGGTTGATTAGTTTTTTCGTTTTAGTAAAATTTCGCACCTTTCTCGCGTGAATTATTTGTGCCACCAGTGTTATTCAAATTTTGGCTAAGAAGGTTTTTAAGGAATTTCTGGCACTAAATCAAGTGACACAACACGTAGCATTAAACTTAAGTAATACGTTCGAGGTTGCGACAATGTTGACAAGATATTTCCAGGGATTTACATAGTCTATGCAGTTAAATTGTATTGAGTTGTTTAAAAAGTACATGCGTATACACGAATCGTTTGAATGCGAAGGGGGAGCGTTACACGTTGCGAAAAGAAGCGTTTACACTGATTAAATGGTATTTCGCTATGATACCGCATAATGAACGACATCCGGGGTGGCAAATTTGGCAGCCACATATAGCGGCGCAGGATGGAAACGTCGGAGATAGAATTGATTTTTACGAGAAATGGGGGAATGCCGACTCCACAGAATTAGGTATTGGAGAGTGAAAGAAAGTATAAAACTTAAGATAGAATATGGTCAGCAACCTCGTGAAACAGAAGACGTATCGATGCTGTTTCAGTGTAAGAACGACCTTCGACTGGGGCGCGTTATCAGATTATTTGCTGTAGTTATTTTGAACCCTTAACATAATAGAAGAACGTTAAACTCTATTAAGACATTCTAATACAAATCTAAATACAATCGCCATTTCCCATTAATGGTTATCTTCTAGAATTACTTAATTGTTTCGTACGATTGTACGAAACGAATAGAGAATGCATTCCCATCTCCCATGTTCGAGAACCCGACTCGCTTTGTCTTGGTTCCTTAATTCTCTCTGTAAATCTATTTACGTATTCAAAAAGACGTGTCTGTTTAACGTTGTCAAAATCTTGAAAGTTATTGCGGCGTTGTTGAACAATGGAGCGTCGAGCTTTTTATTAGATGGAAATTCATTAGAAAGGTATTCGCGTTGTAGAGCGTCGCCTTGCCAAGTGGCGGTTTATTGGGATCATCGGTATTGTGAAAGTGGGTTCGGCTACGTGGGCGCAGTTTTGTTTGAATATCGGCCGAATTTATCGACGAAGAAGGCCTATTTGAATTTTGTTACTAGGCCGGAGGCTGTGAGAGGTTGCCAGACGAAATCTTCGATTATAGCGCGTGCGAAAATATTCTCAACGGCTTACCTTAGCTTGGAATCTTTTTTTGAAATATACTTTTCTTTTTCTCGGGTATTTCGGTACATCAAGGTCGATTTGCACGGTAAAGAAAAATAGGTCTATACGTGGGTTGTGTGGATATTGAATGTTTTATCGCAAATTTCCTACCAAGAATTTCAGGGAAATACATAATAAACTTCCTGAGCTCAATGAATAGGTAAAACGTTGTTTGAAGTTCATTCATACTATAGATGATGGCTATTCGGTTATATCAAAATTAAAGAATGGCAAATAGAGAGGTCTGGGCGCAAGCACTTCTGCGCATACGCAATTCTGAGTATTTATTACCGAAACCTGGGCATATAATTTTAAGGTAGTATTTAAAAAAGACCGATTCGAATAGCTGGCCGAAGAACAGGTTTGCATTATTTAGAATTTTTTTTCAGTGCTTTATTAAGTAAATGTTTTTAGGAGTCCAGTGTACGGGTGTTACTCTCTGACGCACGTAGGCCTATCATACATCAGCTAATTTAGTGTTGCCAAGTTGCGTTGTTCGGCCTGTTATTCGAGTGGATAATACATTTAAGCATTCTATTGAAATGGTAGTTATTTATCTACGTTATGGTGATAAATACATGAAAGTGCGCATGCGCAGATGAATTTGCGCCTTGACTTCTCTATTTACTATTCTTCATTTTTATAGCATGTTTTATTATTTAATATTAGTGCTAGCAGTCTGTGGTATAAAGTCGATGGATTCCCCTTCATAACACCTTTCTGGCTCCAAGTACTTCTAGAAAATGAACATTTTAAAGGTATATTTCACATACACGGTTCTTTTTTTCAATATAACTAAACTTCGCAGGCACTATATATGTCATCTATATGGAAATCAAAATTGATAGCTTTAAAAAAGTAACATTTTTGAAACTAAAAATCTTCGTGAATTTTTTATGAAAATTTTTTAAATTTTAAAATAACGAAGTTAAGACACTTATGTTTAAATTGTTCAGAACGAAAAATTCTAATTCTATTTTATGAGGAAATTATGAGCTATGAAATATGGCTTAGTAAAAAACCTGTGAAGTTTCTAAAACTTATTATAAGTGCATATTTCAAATTTTCAAATTTTAAGTGAAACAGATAAGTAGTATTTGAGAATCAGTATTGTGCGAAAATGGTCATTTGGTTGGCAAACCAGTATGCAATCGTGTATGTAGAATAGACCATTAATGTGTCNACTCTCTGAGTTTTTAAAGCTTTTAATAAAAATTGGAACTTTTTCCGCTTTTAATAAAGGAAAATATAAAATAAACAAACTGCTTTTAGCTGGAATTCGATAACTGCATAGTCTTTTCTCTCTATGGCGGCTTTTTGTTAAATAAATTAGCGACTTTTGATTTCTTAATTTCGGTTAAAAGCTTAGGAATGTCAGATCTTAATTTCGTATATATGTATAAATCTTGTACGTATTATGTACATTGTGTGAAGTATTAATTCCGCAAACTATCGAAATCAGGCGTAAATTTAATAAATAGATGAGGAAAAAATTACTATTAATTTTTACAACGTATACATAATGCAGTATCCGTTTCGTCATAACATTAGGGTAGCGACGAGAAAAAAAACTCGAAAAAGGTAATACTGTGCTTTAGTGAACAGTTTAAGGTACACCAAAAAATATATAGTACCGGTGCTTACACTTATATTAAATAATATATGCTGCGAAACAAAGGACAAGAGAGAAAAAGTTTTTTCATGTAAATTCGTGCTTACGTATTCCTGTATGAACTGTGTGAATTTTTTATTCGTCTGTGTACTCGCATCGGCGTCGTAAACAGGTCGATTACGAGGAAAAAATCTTCGCAACTTTTTGAACCTCGACACCGAACGATAAAAGCCAAACGTGAACGTGAAGCTTTTCCTCGATGTCGCTGGTAACGAAATATTCAAACTTTTCGCGAAAACTTTGAGCATTGAAAATGTACCCTATTTACTCACTGTGTACGTTTTCAAAGAATGAAGGACATTGTGGCATAGATAGGTTGCTTCGTAGGTCTGTATCTAAGTTTGAAAAATGAACGAAAAAAAAAAAACAAAACTCTTATATTGGATTGAATCAACCAAAATATAGACATACTAGCACGTTGCTAAATATACTCTCTAAATGATTACTTGAATTTTCGCACTCTTACCGCGCAATGTCTATGCAACTGATGCTTGAAATTTACAAAAGTTACCATGACTAAATTTCTTTGGTTTAAACTTCTAGCAGTCAGGTATAAAGCGCTGAAAACATCTTATACAATGCTTATATGTTTCAGTCAAAGATTTAGACCTCTTAAAATTAGAGTGTAAAGAAGAAAACAAGGTATTCATTTTATGGAATATACATATCAACACCTGTTTTGATACTTATCACATCTATGATACCTTTACATCACACATTAGCTTAGTCTATGTCTATCAAGAAATTATAGCTTTTTCAGAGTTTGTTAATCACTTTATTGGGGCAAAAAGCGTAAAATAGCGGCTACCCTATTGTATTATAATAACACAATCCATTTGACATATGCATATCAATATCATTGTATATCAAAATTATAGCTTAAGAAGAGTTTTAAAATATTATCGATCTGTTCAGTTCATTAGAATACAAAATAAATTAAATCATACCGATATCATATGTATTGCAAAAACATATTTTGATATCAAAAACGGATGACATTTATTGTATGAATTTCAAAAACCATAATATGAGCTAAATGTTTGTCATATAGGGAAGCTCATATGAAATGTATGACCACTAAATTAAATGCAATTAATAATTGAAAGAAGTAAAAGTAAACCAAATAAAATAAACAGGTGAAAGTAAGCAAAATGAAAGTAAACAAGTAAAAGTGAACCAAATGAAATTGAACAAATAAAAGTTAGCAAAATGAAAAGAAAGAAGTGAAAGTAAGTAAAATGGAAGTGAAGAAGTAAAAGTAAATTAAACTGAATTTAACTACTAAAAATAAACAAAATGAAAGTGAATTAGTGAAAGTAGAAGAGCTGGATGAAAAGTAACAATTTTCAATGAAGTTATAAAAGCTCTCTTTGAATCTCGTAGTTTAGAAATTAAAATCGAAAAGATATCTATTTTTAATGCACCGATTCCCTATTAAAATTTATATTTGAATTTTTACAATGTAAATTTCAAATGATTCGGTAAAAAATGAGCTGGTACTACTATTTGCAAAAGTGACTGTGAGAAGTTAAAAACAGCTCATTATTTGACAAAGGGGTGTAATTTTCATTTTCATGTAAACTCTCTTTCAAGCTTGATGTAAAAGCGTAACTGACGTGCTGAAAAATTAATATTCCCTGGGGAAGGTGTTCCGGTACAAATACCAATTATTTCGGGTAATTGAGGTTCATTAGAGTTACGCAAATTTAGATTTCTCGCAGAGTCGGTTGTATTATAATTTATAGTCTTTATTTACTGCGTTGTCGAATTTTTTCGCCGATTTTTAACTCCATTTCATACCAAAAAAAAAGTGTACGTACCACCTAATAAGTATATTATATCCTGTACATTTTACCTACGTAATTTACTAATATTCAATTTTTATTCGTTTTGAACATTTATTGTCAACATCTTATCAATTATAAGGAAATTTTTTTTTTTAATGACGAATCATTCCACTTATGTGTCTTCAACTTCGAAGAATGTTTAGCCAACGCACTTATAGATTTATTGTTCCAAGGCATAATTCTCAAGTGAAGTATTTAAATTTTTCTTATAATTTATATTTTTTTGTTTTAAAAATTTACTTTGTAGAAACTTTGTATTTATAATGCTACATCTGATTTATAGCCAAAAATGAAGTTCATCGCAGCTTAGGAAGATATCTTATTTAATTATAAAGAGATGGGAATACATAAAGCGATCACTTATTAGAATTTCTCTTCTTTTACTTTTTCTGTTGATAAAAAAATGCTCACGATTATTATTCGCATAAATTCGTTGGTTAAAAGTTTCCTCTTTATTGCGAACGGTTAACGCGGTCATACCCAACAGCGTTGAAAATTCTATTTCTTAATTACAAGAAGGCAGACTTGTTAGACATGGTTAGAAATGCTGCAGAAGTAATTTTAATTTAAACTTTTCGCTAATGTTATCGTTAAGGAAAGCCTTTTTAAAGCGTTTAAACGTTGTTTCAAGTTTATTATATCGTAGCATTAATTATTCGCTCGTATTGAACGAATTACACGTGAAATAACATTTTTTGGCGCTTTGTAAAACTGTTATAACACCTAAACAAGTAAATATGTTCTGATTCTACACATGAGCTTATAGTCAAGCTCAGGTAAATTTAAACTGCACGCGAGACGAATCCAAGGACGATATTTCTCCGGAGACTGAGTGCTCCATTAATCCTAAATGAGTTGGAAACCTTTTCGGTGGGTTCGAGGTGATTTTCTTTAACGGGGGAATCGTATTCGTCAGGTGTGCCGAATGACCGACGACCAATTTTTACGAGTTTAATGTCGGTTCGAAAAGCATCGAAGGGTTACCGCTGGCGTCTGGAATTAATAATTAAATGTATAAAAAAAATCTATCTATAGAGTTAATTCAACGTGATAAAATTTCAAATTAAAATTAATGGCGACTCGAGACCGAACAACTCTTCTTTACCATCTGCGTGGGTTTTGTCGGGTACGTTTGGCGGAATTTCTAGATCCGACGGTTTTTCAATAGGTATTTTCCATTGCTACGTGAGAGTTCATTTTAAAATCGACGCTGCGCTTTTGAAAAGTATTAAAAAGGGGCGAAACGAATTTTTAAAAGTTGTGGCGCTTTAGCATGCAAAACTTTTATCGAATTTCAGTACACGTTTTAATTACAGTAGTGTACGATACCTCTTCAAAGTTAATTGATATCATAAATTATCTTCATCCCTTTCACGTTCTATCTTTTTGGCTTAGTTTTCGGTGAAGCCTTTCACGTTGGGTTGAAAAATATTAGGCAGGTAAATGGACCCTGAGGTTTTATAGTCGGGTTTTATTACATTAATAAAGAAATTATACAGCGACCCATTAATAATAGACGCGTGCACCAGATCCTGTTTTAATTACTTTCATAAAATACACTTTTCACTTAATAACAGACCTCCATGTTCAAGTACACTGGGTCAATGATGTAGCCTGTATTTTCGGGGGTTTGGGAATTTTTAATAATCCCGCTCGTGTAACTTACAAAGTTGACGGCGAGATTTAATTTAATGGTTTAGGATTTATCGTGTATACGTAGAATGTTGCAACATGCTTTGTAAGTTTTTTCGTAGGGTGTGACGTGTGATGTATCCCGGCAGAATATTTTCAAGGCAATAAGCTTTTCAAGTTCTTGCCATCAACTCCGTAAATTAAAACCTACTTCTGTTTGTTGGTTTTCTCCAGTTTACTTTCTCTTGTTTGTTTTTCCTTTTTTTAATTTTCTCTGTTCACTTTTACTCGTTTACTTTCGTTAGTTTATTTTTATTTCTGCATTTTATTCCTTTAGTCAATTTATTTGTTCTTCGTATTTATTTAAACTCATTTATTGTCCTTCATTTCTAATAATTTATCTTTTGCATCTTACTTTCACTTGTTTATTTCATCTTGTTTACATTCACTTGTTTATTCCCATCTTGTTTACATTCACTTATTTACTTTCATTTTGTTTACTCGTATTCATTTACTTTCACTTGCTTAATTCCATTTTGTTTGCTTTTAGGTAAGCGTTTACTTTTATTTTATTTACTTTCACTCGTTTACTTTCACTTGCATGTTTTCATTTTGTTTACTTTCCTTTGTTTATGTTCATATTTGTTATTTTTGCTAATATTTTTATTATATTCATTTTGTATGATTTACTTTTTTTTATTCAATTATTATTCTGTATTTTATTTGCTAGAGTTTCTCATTTTCGATGAACGTTTGAATCATTTCATTAGAAAATACCTCATCTACTTATTTCTCACCATTTTTATGTTATCCCATATGTCTTATACCTAGTTCCTTATTTACTGAAAATAGTTAACAATTCGAATCAGTCTAAGAACATTCTATCGCTAAATAGGCTCAGAATGGAAGAAAGCCTCAAATTAATGCGAAAGATAATTAGCACAAATTCTCTAAGCCTGCGACAGAATGATTTCAAAATATAATTCACTCCATCAAGATGGAACAATGTAGTTTTTTGATATAGTTAATTTCCTTTTATTTTATTTTTTTTTTTTGCATGATTCGTCGCTAAGATTATTTGTTGTGGTAGCGGTTGCTTTTCAGGTGTCAGATTTCATGCTGTGTTTACCCTGTTTTACTGAACGCTTTAATTGAGGTTAAGTTGATTGTGTCGGACGAACACCTTAGTCGACGTTGAAGTATCCCGAATTAGGGACATCTTGCTAGCTCCGTTATCTTATTCCTTTTTCGGCGTTATTCAGTTTCTGGCGGTTGAATATTCATGAGCGTCGAGTAAACGTCCTCTCAAAAGGCGCCAATTTCGTCTTGGCCGTGCTGAAATCCTGCGATCTTAATTCGAAGCTGACTTTAATTATAGAGATTCGGGTTTTTAGTATAGATACCTTCGCTTTTCATTTGAAGGAGAAAAAAAGAGATTGAAATGCCCCGCCTACGTTAGCCTTAATTATATAAAACGAATCGAGTTCATATCGACTTGTTTTCCCAGTCGCGCTAATCGATAAGATGAAATTTGAACGGCGGACTCGAAAGTCGAACAAATACGTTTACTTGTCTGGTATTTACCCAAGAGTGTCATGTATTAAGTCTGCACGGTAGTTACACGGTTTAAAATTGCATCGGTAAACTTTAACGCTGTACAACTTTTCGAGTAATTGTACACTTTAAACTCTCTCCATATGTATTAATCGAAAACTACTGAGATTCTAAGCCAATAATTTTGATGCTCTCGCGGAAGTTTATTTTCATTGGGAGAAGGCGACGCGATTGATGATTTAACCAAACATGATTAGAATAAATTTTCACTCTGATAACAGCGTTCGGACGTTGAAGTTCAATTTGGCGAAAAAGACCGGATTTTCTAATTAACGACAATTTCGCAGTAATGAAAGAAATCCTATTTTAAATTCCGCTCAACTCGGTAATTAAAAATCTTTCAAGAGAATATGCCGCTGAAATTTATTAAAACTTTGTCTTGAAGGTTTCTTTATTTTTTTTTACCCTCGTTGGTATTCGTTAATGTATTTTTCATGACGATGTTTGGAGTATGAGACGATGATGGCATAGAAGTACAAGTAGAAATGTCTGTAACTTGAATACTTTGTTTTCCTCGGCCGTAAATAGTCTAGAGTTATTTTTTGCATTCAGTAAGAATTCGTAAATCATTTTCAATTATTAAACACGCAGATAAAATTTGTTTGAAAATTTTCGACGATATTCGGCTACATTGGATTTTTCGTATGTTTTGAAAGGGAAGAAAGAAATCACCATTTTGTAATCGAATGAAATATTTCACCGTTAATGAAATTCATGGCTTGACAGATCGTAAAATACTTACTATATAGCGTTAAATTTAATCTTGCGGCGGAGGCGGAAACTAAAAGAGTATGGTTGTAGAGAAAAGATATTTCATTGGATAAAGCTTTGACAGCTATTGATAACTTGTGTGTATATTTCGGTGCCATTTTTGCATCGGTATATGGCTATACGCGCGGATGTGGAAAAAGAAAAGTAAAGTGGAGCAAAAAATATTCGCATGCATGGATCAGATAATCAAGCCTATAAAATAACATTAACATTAATAGACGTTTCGGTGCACGAGCAGTGATTTATTTACTGGAAGACTTATTTTGGCTGGAAAACAAAAAATTCCAGCCTATAGGATTACATTACGGGTAATGTTAATCAAAGAAATGCTCGTCGATCGAAAGACTATTTGAGTTTCTAGATGAAAACTTTTGCCGCGTGGTTGTGTTAGCTTAGGCCGTTTTAGTGTTCGATATCGCGTCGCTTTCTCGCGAAAGTTTAACGTGTATGCGTTGTGTAGATGGTATTGTTTTTCGCGACATTTGAGTTATTTACTTTAACGGGGGTCGCCTTGATTTATGGCGATAATACGCGCTAAATGAATATCTGAAAAATCCGCGCAGCGAGAAATGGCAAGAAAAACTAAGCGTAGAATTTTCGCCCAGTCAGTACGCATAGAAATGGTACGGCTGGAAAGCCGAGATCAACTTGTGAAATTCCAATTTCTTCTTTCGTAGGCTAAACCAAAAATATGCGCTGAATTTCGCCTCAACTTTTACACTTCTGGCGAGAAAGTTAATTTTAGCTTCTTTTCTGAGTTCACCTCGCATGGTTGTGTATATTCACTACGTGCTTTTAAGCTCTACCTATTCGTGTAGCAATTCTGAAAACATTGAAGTTGAAAGTTTATTCGTTGAATAACGAAAACCAGCCTCGAATAATAGTGACTTTGAAGAATCGAAAAAAATTGTATCGAATGGTATCAGTATCTTTGAAAGAAGTATTTCATACTATTGACGCCAACGATGTTGATGTGAGCTCTAGAACACTTTTTTTACTTATTTAAAATATGATTGGTAAAACATGAAAAATTGAACGAATATCTTATTTGAGTATTAAGAAATTTTTGGTTTTTTTTATAAATATAATTTTTTTTAAATTTCCAACACGTAGGTTTGAGCATTGATCGCCTGTTATATATCCGGCAGCTAAAAAGCAACTTTCACTCGCAGTGCTGAATACTGGTTTGCTTAATAATCTATCAAGGGAACCAATCACTCTCTTACACAACGGATGTCAATGGAACAACTTTGTTGAGAAAAAAATATTCCCTCCCTCAATGAGGGGTTGAATCCATATAGAATGAAACCTTCACGAGTTTCCAACTACATGGACCAAAAGTGAATGAAAAATGGTAGAAGCACCTTAAAAATAAGCGTACGAACTGGAACACCCAAATTTTCAAAATATGGGGGTATTGATATGTGATAGGAGGGTGGAATAAAAGGTTTACAAATTTGTAATTGCTATGGAGAAGTTTTAGCCGAGATATTGCGTTTTTCATGTGTTGAGAGTACATTAAAAATACGCACACGGACTCTGAATTAATTTTTACTATTTATTTAGCTAATTTATAACTCAGCCATTTGACCTTACCAAAGAATTGAAGACGTTAAAATTTTGATTTTAAATGGGTGGCTTCGATTATTTTGTAAGAGCCATAATAATATATTTTTAGCTAAGTTTTTTATATAAAAACGACTGCTAATACTGCCTATCTGATTTTGGAAGGTTGGGGAAATGAGGTCTTCAAATCTTTGTGTTTCAGACCATTTGTAATCATTTGGTAAATGTCCTAACTTTTGGCATGTATATATATATATATAGTGATCTATGGTCAAAGTGGCATCAGTTTGCACATTCCTCAGAAGTGCATCTAATGTCACATTAACGACACCACAATGGCGAACGGAATGTATAATATAGGTTTTCTTGAAACAAATTTTTAAAATGATGCCACTTTACCTGTAAACATCAAAAAAATGAGGCTACTACGACCGTAGACCGAAAAAAATTTTTTGTATGAAAAATAGAATATTAGTGGTAAAGTGGCATCACCCAAATAACCACACCAGTGACGTCATGACACAAGCTGAATCGATGAGCAATGTGATGGTAAAGTGGCATCAAAAAAAGATGCCACTTTGTAAAAAAGATGCCACTTTACCTGTAGACGACGAAAAATGATGCCACTTTATCCATAGATAAATCTATATATATATATATAGTGATCTATGGTCAAAGTGGCATCACTTTGCACATTCCTCAGAAGTGCATCTAATGTCACGTTAACGACACCACAATGGCGAACGGAATGTATAATTTCATAGGTTTTCTTGGAAACAAATTTTTAAAATGATGCCACTTTACCTGTAAACATCAAAAAAAATGAGGCTACTACGACCGTAGACCGAAAAAAATTTTTTTGTATGAAAAATAGAATATTAGTGGTAAAGTGGCATCACCCAAATAACCACACCAGTGACGTCATGACACATAGCTGAATCGATGAGCAATGTGATGGTAAAGTGGCATCAAAAAAAAGATGCCACTTTACCTGTAGACGACGAAAAATGATGCCACTTTATCCATAGATAAATCTATATATATATATATATATATGTTGGGTATTAGTCCAGCTTCTTCAAAATTAGGTTGGAATATTGGAGTGCTTCTTCACCACATTCTACTTGTCTGTTATATTTTATTAATTTCGGAGAGGTAGATTCTCTTGAGGGTAGATATAGCACAAAGGTACTCGATCCACCTTGTGCTTATCTACAGATGATTGGTGGAAATTGCGAGAAATGAGATGATCTTGACCTACTCCATCCGACCAAGTCACTCACTTTCACACTTAAAAAAACCTCGAAAGGAAAAAACCGTGACCATGCGTTTTTACCAAATCACCTTTTTGGGCATTTGAGGGTTTTAGATGGAATGATGGAATATTGGTGCTAATTTTCATTCAATGGGGCAGAGATGTTAACCCGAACAGGTTTTTTTTCTTTTCGGGTTATGGTTACGGGTTAGGGTTACGGGTTAGGGTTATGCTTTTTTATTTTTCGGGTTATGGGTTCGGGTTACGGTTACTATTTTATCACGGATCGGGTAGTTATGGGTTATGATTAAACGGAAATTATTTTTCGGGTTACGGGTTATGGTTTCGGGTTTTCTTTTCTTTCCAATTTTCAACACGTCCCCTCCTGATTTTTTTTATTTTTTCAGCCTTCAGGCCATGTTTAGGGAAGCCAAATGTCAAAGTTACTCTAACTGTAACTAGCATCGCAAGAAAATTCAGAAAATTATTGACTATTGTACCAATTTGCCTCAACAAAGAGATCTGTGTGCCTGTATGCTGTATCTTTATCCAGCTTACAATTGGTGGAAATGAAAAATAGGTACTGAAAAGTGAAACTTGAATTTTATAATTTAAATATTGTATAAATTTGTAATTAAAAAAAAAAAAAAAAAATTATAAATCATTGATCGTCATTCCTCAATTCAATATACCTATCAATACTATTGTTCTTTTCAATTTCTCACAAGTTTTTCATTTTGAATTTGAAATGGGTACTGGGTGGTGGGTATCTACTGGGTTGGCAGCCTGGCAGATGGCATTTTGCTTTGAATATAATTTATGAGTAGAAAATAATTCTTTAATCAATTCAACAATGAATCAGTAAAATAATTAATAAAATTATAACTTTTTGTTCATTTTTTATATTTTAATTACTGAAACAGTACTGTTAACCCTCAAAAAAAAAAAAAATACAAAGAATACAAAAAACGAAATATAAGCTAACAGCTAATAATAACAAGAATCGGAAACAATTGAAATATTAAATTAGTTATTACGGGTGATTTACACACAGAAGGGCTTTCAATGACCAAAAAAATACTAAAAATGGAAAGTTGAGAAAACCCTTAAAAACCCGAAAAAATGAAAAAAAATTTCAGGTTATGGGTTCTGGTTATGAATGAGAAATGTTGTGGTTTGGGTTATGGGTTTGGGTTAGGGTTACATATATTTCAGAAAAGAGTGGGTTAATGATGATTAATTACTGAAATGATCGGGTTTTTTCAGGTTATGGTTATGGTTACAGTTAACATCTCTGCAATGGGGGCGCCAGAATAGGTTTTAACCATAATTATGTAAAATTACGGTAACGGAACTACCCTACTAATCATCCCGCCCCTATTCCTTTACCCATTGATATTGAAAAAGCAGCACCACGAAAGGTAGTTTCATTATGTTATAAGTTGACGCCATTTAGAATGTTTCAGCAGTGATTTCCATTTTGGGTCATCGGCATTTTTCTTAATTTCATCTACGGTTGCAAATTTGACTACTTGTCTCGTGTTAACTGTTTTCTTGTCCTCGGGATCATTTAAGTTTTGTATATAGTAGCAGTTTTTACATAATCTTTTTATTATTTCGTAAGGTCCTTGGCGTTTTGGGAAAAATTTTTGAATCAGTTTTCTATCAGAGTTTGACTGGGTATGGGTTGAAATTAGGATGAGGTCACCGGTATTATGGGTGATTACCTCTTCATTAAGCGCATTGTACTTTTGCTTCTCAGATATATCACGAAGATGTTGGCGAGTTAATGCTAATAAATGGACCGCTTTTTTGCTATCGGAAGTAGAGTTATTCAGCACTTCATCAATTGTTGTTTGTCTGCCATTTATGTAGATGTTTGTTGTAATTAGTTTCAACGCACTTAGAATCTGTTGTTATTATTACCTTTGTAATGCCAAAATGAGCCAAAATTTTCAAGGTCGTCACCACAGCCATTAATTCTGCAATATTATTGCTGACCTTTTCAAGATTAATTTTTTCGGCTACATTAATAGTTGATTCGGGTGAGAAAAATATGCCTATGGATGCTACTGCTGTTTTTTCTCCATTGTGTTTACACGCACCATCGACCGATACTAGAGCATTTTTATCATCATCGAATAGAATATCATTTGTTTGAAATAACGAACGCATATTGAATATATCTTGCGATGATATACTAGGAATTGACAATCTACGTTTGAGATTTTCCCGTTCAGTTTTTAAGAGAGTTATGTAATTCACATCAGTAGGTTTTCTTCCAACTTCGGCAAATGGTCTTGTTTGTAACTCATCTATTCCCCATATTTGGTTTGGTGTGAGATTTAGTTTATTAGGGGTTTCATTTAAGCATATTTCAATTTGCTTGATTTCCTGAACCCATTTTTCGTGAGTGTAGTTGTCATCATGTTGGTCAAGTGTGGAGTTGAGGTAGATGCGAAATTTTGTTGCTATTTCTCTCATCGTTCTTTCAGCAGATGATGCTTGGGGAGTAGGGGGACACGTGAGTTAGTTTGATGTTTTCCTCTATGAGAAAATTTTGCCATTCATTGCTAGTGAATTGGGGTCCATTGTCAGTCACTATAGTATTAATTTTCTCTCCAATACTGTGAATAACTCTAATTAATTTTTTAGTATGTGTTATACATGTTTTTGTAGTGGAATTTGTCATGGGAAATAACCATGTACGGCTGGAAAATATATCCTTGGCGACTAAGACATTATTTATTTTATGTTTAGATTCGGGTAGAGGCCCGAAAATATCCATAGAAATTTTTTCGGCAATTTGAGTAGCCCTAACAGAGGCATAGACTGGTCTTGGCTTTTCTCCATAAATTTTATTTAGTCTACATGGTAAACATGATTTAGATATTTTTTTCAAGTATTTAGTCATATTATTGAAGTAAAAGTATTTTTGCATTAGAATTTGTAGTTTTTGCGCACCTGGATGTGCGAAATATTCATGTAGGTAAACTACAGTATCATATACCAGTTCGCTAGGTAAGACAGGGACTGATGAGTTATTCGTAAAAGTTCTATGGAGAATTTGATAATCTTTGTGATTATATTTTTCGGTATATAATTTATATTTTTTTGAAAATCGATCATTATTAAAGCATTTCGGTTCAAGTCGGGAATTATAGCCACAGTCATCCTTACAGCTTTGCTTTGTTCAGGAGGGACTTTGGTAAATTTGAAGGTAATTACCGCCGCCTGTCTGGGACGAATTTTACCTTTACCCGCCGCCAGAGTGAAACCAGTTTGGCCACCTGCTAAATTGATAACCGAAGACACCGCTTCGGGACATTGTTCTTTGATTTGCTGAAATAGTGCTTCTCCCAGGAAGCTGAATGCAGCTCCTGTATCCATCAACATCACCTCGTTAATGGGACCGAAAGAAAGCATTATCAATGGTGGTTTATCAGCATCTCGATATTTCTGGTATACGTTCTGACCAAATTTGTTCAGGGCACATCCTTACAGTACCGTTCTGTCCAAATTGAGCCTCCCTGCAAACAATGCCTTTTCAAAAAATGAGAAAATGGAAAACTTGTTGGACAAGATAGGATGTTGCAAAAATTTTAATTTTTTTTCCAACAAATTTTTTTTAATTTTAATTCCTACACACGGGAAAAAATTTTTTCAATGAGTTAGGATGGGTCACGCTATTGCTAGTGATGGTTAGCTTTGGAATTAGACGACCCTACATTTTTCCCAGTCGTTTAAATCCTGTAGCGTTTACAGAACTTCCATCACTTAGTTATTTCATGATGTAGGAAAGACTACCTACATATCAAATCAAATGCAACAGTTTTTTATAAATCGTGCTATAAAACTCTGAAACATTTCTAAAAAAATATTTAAAATACCAAAAAGTCAAACTGGATCTTCACTTTTTAAAATTATGCAAAACCCAAGGAATAATTCCAAAATTCATATGTGGAATCACGACGAAGTTACATAAATTACGTACATTTTTTCCCTTTTTTATTGCATAAAACTTAACGCGTTCGTTACGCGTTGCCGTTCCACTCCACGTCTTGCTTGGTTGTGGGCGTGGCGTTTGCCGTGCCGCATTAGTTCGTCAGTTACATGACACATATCATCATTCATCAATTCATGTTATGTTGTTCGAAGAAGTCACATCAAATAGGCAATCCGAGCGAAGCGAGGAATGCCGGGGGTTGGGCCACATGCGAAAAGATAAAGCACAATGATAATCTCGTGTATTTTATGAATGGACAGCATTTCAATTGAATGAAAATATGCCATTCATAAAACACACGCGTAATAATTCGATAAGTTGTCAACATCGGTCTTAAAATTAATACTGTTTTTCCGCTTTCTCAATTCGAGATAACATGGTATTAATGTTGTCCACATGTCGCTCCATGTGGAGGAAAAAATCATGATATCATCGACGTACGCTGCGACGAACTCGTCAGTTCCTTGAGGACCTGCTGCACTGCCGCTATGAAGGCAGGCATACTGTCTTTGGTTCCATATGGCACTCGAGCAAACTCAAAGTGTTTTCCTTCATATGAAAAGGCAGTATATTTCCGGTCCTTCTCGCTGAGCGGAATTTGAAGGAAACCGTTGTTAAAATCGAGAGAAGTGAAGTACTTGGCTCCAGCCGAACGATACTTCAAATCTTCGATTTTAGGTACCTCATTCGCATGCATCGCGAGGTATTCATTGAGTGGCTGGAAGTCACATGTACGGGTGCTTCGGCGGACTTTGTCGCATAGACCAGCGGGATACGATTGGGACTCGTTGACGGTATGATGATGCCTTCCGCTAGCCATGATTTAATAGTTTTGTCGACATCCTCTTTCCATGAGAGCAGTGGTGCGCGGTATTTACACCAGAGCTGAGGTGGACTTTTCAGATACTCGACCGATGCGTATAAATAGCGCATTTCCCGGTCTTCCGGGTAAACAGGTTCGCGTGCCTTACCACGAGGTCCTTAATATCGTCAACTTGTTGAGGACTCAGCTCCTCATTCTCTATTCGGAGTTTAAAGGATGTGACATTTGAGGGATCTCCAATTCAATATTGTTACATCCATATCCACGAGATCATCGGGAATGGAAATATCTTTCCATCATCCGTTATCTGGCTATCGAAATCTTTACCTAAAAGCTCTCTAGTAGGTTCGAATTCGACTCGTGCAATGATGTCGAGTACGGCATTGATGTCTGCTCTAGAGTGGCTTGAATTGGATTCGAATGGGACGAAGACCTCCTCATTGGTGCCGGGATTTTGAAGCTGTGAACTAACTTTTCAAAATCTTGCTTCATTTTGAAATTGAGAAGCGCATTCCTACCGATTAAAGCATTTCGGTTCAAGTCGGGAATTATAGCCACAGTCATCCTTACAGCTTTGCTTTGTTCAGGAGGGACTTTGGTAATTTGAAGGTAATTACCGCCGCCTGTCTGGGACGAATTTTACCTTTACCCGCCGCCAGAGTGAAACCAGTTTGACCACCTGCTAAATTGATAACCGAAGACACCGCTTCGGGACATTGTTCTTTGATTTGCTGAAATAGTGCTTCTCCCAGGAAGCTGAATGCAGCTCCTGTATCCATCAACATCACCTCGTTAATGGGACCGAAAGAAAGCATTATCAATGGTGGTTTATCAGCATCTCGATATTTCTGGTATACGTTCTGACCAAATTTGTTCAGGGCACATCCTTACAGTACCGTTCTGTCCAAATTGAGCCTCCCTGCAAACAATGCCTTTTCAAAAAATGAGAAAATGGAAAACTTGTTGGACAAGATAAGATGTTGCAAAAATTTCAATTTTTTTTCCAACAAATTTTTTTTAATTTTGCTGTGCGTAAAATCGCAGCATAAAAAAAAAAAATCAGAGAAGAATTTATAGCGAAATTCTATCAAACAGTTGGATAGAGTTTTAATCAAAAAAAAAAAAATTTCCCTCTATATGTATTTTTTCTTGATTTTTTTTTTTTTTTTTTTTTTTTGCGTATATGAAGTTGTGGTCAGCCATGCACATCAATCTTCCTATAAGTGCTAAACAATAAGGATAATGAAGGCAACACAAAAAAAATTTACTGGTCTGAGGAGGCATTAGGTTGTGCTAAAAATGGATATTCATTAAAGTTGAATGTTGGTGGTGGTGGCGCACGATATTGTGGTACAGAATAAAATGTCGGAGTCTGATGAATAATACGGTGGCATGGAACATAAACTTGAGTAGGTTGGGTATGGCGGGAAATAATTAAGATCGTAATTTGGAGCACGTCGATCTATTTGCGGCTTGCCCCTAGCACCAAAATTATTAATGGTTCTATAGGTGCATTAAATTCAATGTTATCATCTACAGTACTATTATTAACAGTTGGTCTAAATCGCTCACCAGACTTTTCTATTGGCTTACGATAAGTAGCACTTTTCTCACCAAAAGCTTTCTCCGATTCTGCAAGCAAGCGTAATTCACTTAGCATAGCGTCTAAATCGAGAACAGCTTTAGGTGATATCTTTCCCTTCCAAGTGTAGTGTTTTATATCGAATTCGCGATTGACATTTTCGATGGTCTAGATCTATTAGACAACGCCTCAACCCAGCCTTCGACTTCCTCAAGAAATATATCCGCCGATAAATTTGTTAATTTTAAATTACGAAATTTTTCATCTAATGATAGTTGACGAGTTGTACTCCAAAAAAATCCTTAACAAAATTCATTATATGTAAAAAACCGACTTTGATTTTCTATTCCAAGCTAGATCTTGAACATCAATAGAATCAAAAATAAATCTGCTCTAGCAGTTAACGGAATTTGTCAAGCATTAACATAATTTTCAAAATCTCTCAAGAATACTAACGGATTGTGCTCATTTCTTTCGTAAATCTTGGAACGTTCTTACATATTAAGGATTATCAGTTATATTGAAATTTTTTTTTCATAGTTTTGATTACATATACCTGCGGAGGTGTTTGAAAAAGTCGAGACTGAAAAACTGACTGAGTTGTGGTGTACCTTGGGCCAGAGGTTGACCTTCGAAAGGTCCATTTGTTGTGGAGGATTACTCACTGGTTGTATACCAGGAGGTGGACAATTTGCAAACCTTGCCTGAGTACCATGGTGGGAATATTTTGATTTATAAAAGCCGTAAGCTCAGTATTTTGTTGACGCAATTTAACAAATTCATTCATCAAGCGATTATATGATGTTATTAAATTAGTAATATCTGAATTCTGAGCATCTTCTAACGACGCAGTTCCAGATTGTAATTGTACTGTAGGTGCAAGCGCATGTTTAAATGAGTATTTGTAGGTAAATTGCCTTCCAAAATACTAATATTAGGGGAGCTAATCTTGCTAGCGTTTTCTATTTCCTCAGGATTAATATGTTCCTGGTGTATGAGCTTACGCTTTTCATCAGCATTTTTTATTTCCTGACCACTTGACTGGCCATCTCAAAAAAAATATTTTACTTGAAAAAAAAACTACTGTGTGTTTTTGTTAATTTTTAAAATTTCGGACAACTTACGAAATTTTATAACGTCCCCACCAGGGATGCCAAATAATGCTGTGCGTAAAATCGCAGCATAAAAAAAAAAATAGAGAAGAATTATAGCGAAATATTCTATCAAAAAACAGTTGGATAGAGTTTTAATCAAAAAAAAAAATTTCCCTCTATTTGTATTTTTTTTTTGATTTTTTTTTTTTTGCGTATATGAAGTTGGTCAGCCATGCACATCAATCTTCCTATAAGTGCTAAACAATAAGGATAATGAAGGCAACANAATGTAGATTTTTCAGTGCAGTTATTAGACTTTTTTCCATTTGGACTCCTAAGTAGCTCACAGTTGCGTTAAAACCGTTCAGTGTGAGTTCTGGTATTGGGTTTTTTAGTAAGAACATATGTTTACGTTCACGTAAGTCGCATATTATTTGAGAAGGAATTGATTGTTACGATCCAATGCGCTTGCATTGACATGGTACGTTACTATGTCACGGAACTGTCGCAGTAGGAGTTCGTAGTCGATTGATATATGAATTTTGTAACCATGCAGTATGAATCCTAATCGTTTAAGATTCATATGTAAGGCTAACATCCTTTTCTCATTATGTGTATATCGACATTGAGCAGGCTGCAAGACTTTGCTGGTGTAGCAAATTACATATTTTTCAGCAGTTTTTGTTGTCCTTTTGATATAAGCAGCCATTTATCACGTCATCGATTATTTACATTGTTAGGTAGAAATCGTTGGTATAATCTGGTTTCTGTAGGTCAAATTTTTTCTCGAATGCTTCTTGAAGTTTGTTGAAAGCACTGATTTGTTCTTCGCCCCATTGAAAAGTGTTGGGCGTCGAGACTTTCGTTAATGGTCGTACTATTGTTTGGTATTGAGGAATAAATTTTTGGTAAAAGTTTGTAAGTCCTAATAGCCGCTGTACCTGAGTGTTGTTTTTTAAAATAACTTCTTTTTGCCTTTTAGAATAATGCTTATTTTTAAACTCTTCAAGTTTTTTTATTTTAGTTTCTTGTTTATTTATTGTATTTGTGTTTAATTCATAACCTAGATGGCAGAGTTTATTTGTAAAGAATTGAGTTTTTGCGAGGTTTAAGGTCATTCCTGCTTCGCGAATTTTGTCGAGTACATTTGCTACATTTGATAAGTGAGCGTAAAAATCATAGCTTTGAATTAACACATCATCAACATATACAGATATTTCATTGTTCATTATTGGACGTAACGTTTTATTTACTATGCGAATAAATTCGGATGACGATATTTTGGTTCCATAAGGCAGGACGTTGAATTCATAAGTAGTACCTTGCACCTGGAAACCAAAGTAGTGAGTGTGGGCTTCATGTATTGGGATTTGCCAAAAACCACATTAGAAGTCTACACACGAGTAGAACTGTGTGCCTTTCTGATTGAATAAAATTGGATCTATTTTTGGAGGCTCATTATATTGGTTTTTAACTATTGTATTGAAACCTTTAGGGTCAAGACAAATGCGAATTCTTCCATCTTTTTTTATGCGAGTAACAATAGGGCTAATAAATTCAGAAGTCGATTCTTTAATGATATCGTTGGCGAGCATGTTGTTTATTTCCTTAGAAATAGCATACTCTAAGCTTTTGGGGGGGTTATAATTATAGTGTTCTTTCCATGGGATTGTGCTATTCACGTGAATGTTTAGTTTTTCGTACTTATACCTACCTAATTCGCTACGAAAAACATCAGCGTACTTAAGTAATGTGTTATATGCTATTTCGGCTTGTTTATGGTCGAGTGTGCTATTATTCAATTTATTGCGTAACTCTTTATGGATAGCATTTATTTCATTAGAGTAGACATTTTCTAATTTTATGGTTTTCTGAGTTGATGTGGCTATCGGTGTTTCAGTTGGGGAAACAATAGAATTGATTTTTATAGGGTTTAATTGTTGTAATTTTTGTTGATCAGTTATTAGAGGTATTGTGATATTATAATTATGCATATTATGAGGGATATCCATAATGACGTGATTTTCTCTTAAATTAATGATTCCTTGGAAACGGCGTAATACTTTTAAACCAATGATAAATACTTGATTAGTGTCTCGTAATACGTAGAAGGGTATTTCTATTACTGTTTCATCAGCAAATGTTAATTTTACATATGCAAGTCTGGGTTCTGGGGTATGCGCTGTGTTGTCAGCGGTGATGAGGGTAATTTTGTGAACCACTGGTTCAAACCTAATGTAACGGCTACCGTAAATGTGTAATCAATTTCCTTTATTCGAGAAAAACGGTTGTACGATTTTTGGAGTGGTCGAAGGGACCAAGTTTGAAGCATTTATAGTTTGAATTGAATTTACTGACCTATTTGAATTTTGTGGGTTATTTGTTTCATTATTCTCTACTTTTGGAGCTGTTTGAGTATTATTGTTTTTTAGGTAATATCTGTTATGATTTTTAGGATTATATTTATTGCGACCATGCCATTTACTGTTTACTTTGTTGATGTGATATTTACTTGGATTATTAAATGACTTTGTTTGATTATTAGAATTATCATTTGATGAGTATTTAGGAAAGTATGCATTACGTTTAGTATAGACATTATATGGTTTATTGCCATACGAGGGCCTTTGCCATGACGTTTGTTGATTATTGATTTGAGGTAGAGGTGGACGATATTTATTGAAATAATTATCTTTTTCTGGTGGTAGTATAGTGATGGAATTTGAGATTTCGTGTATTCAATTGTTTTCACATCATCAAAGTCTATATTGTAATATTCGGATGCCTCCGTTATGTGGTCAAATATGGCATTAATATCAGACATTTTGTCGAGTGGGATTCCTTGTCGCAGAGACGAAGGGATTTTACACAGTATTAGTTTAATTAGGGAGTTATTATCATTTTTGAAGCAATTCATATCAGCTAAGGTTTTGTACCATTGCTGTAATTGATCAATCAAGACAGTTGGAGTTGTGTCGGGAAGGGCAGTTAAATTTTTGAAACTTTTCAGAATTTCTCTCTGCCTACGTTCTGACCAAAAAATTGATACGAATTTCTTTTTCATTTCGTAAAATGATTTGAGCGTGTGTTGAATACTTATCCAGCAAAAGTAGTGTCCTGTACCGCCTCTTTAAATAATAGGCTCTTATATTTTTCTGGCTAATTTTGTGACTCTATATATTGTTCGTATAATTGTAGAAAAAATAAGGGGTGGTTTTTTAAATGGTCGGAATATTTAGGGATATTTTTTTCATGGGCCTGATAAATGAAGTCTGATTTAATTCTTCGGTTGTGCATTAGATGCTATAGTATTCGAGGAGGGTTGAGAATTTGTGGAGAACTTGGGCCTACCGTCGTCGAATCAAATATGGGTTCATTTTGATTTGTAATCGTATATGGATTAATATTTAGCGTGGGAACATCTTGATTAGGTATTATCGCAGTTTGGTGTTGAAAGATGGATGTTACTATATGAGTTAAATTTTTAATTTGTTTTTCTATTTTAGAGATTTTTGATTTTCTTGGAGTTATTTTAAGAGGATTTAACCTATTCTTCAATTTGGAAAAGATTTTTGTTCTTCATTTTTCTTTTCTCGTTGCAAGAAGTTGGGGACATGATTTTTCCTTTTAAAATATTCACGTCGATCGACGTAAAATTTTACGTTAAATCACTTAAAATAAGTTTGCTTTTATACACTCGCGTACCTCTAAAGTATTCACGCTAAAAAATGTGAGACAGTTACCACCTAATTATTACGTTAAAACACTCAATATTTTTCGTGCTTTATTTTGCTTAGAGATAACCAATCAAGTGTATCCTTTATGATCGACCAGAGTCAAATTTTATAGTTTTCAATAGTTAATGTTTGTCAGAATTGTGGTAAAAGAATCGATTTACAAATATTTCCTATTGCACTTCGTTGAGTGATAACTGATAACCAAGAAAGGATCACTTGTGATTGATGAGAATCGAATTTTAAAGATTTAATTGTCGATGTTCATCGAATCGTAAAAAAATAAAAAATAAAAACCCGATTTGCAATCGTCATATTGAGTGGTGAATCTTCAATAACAAGTAAAAAATTCAGGTTCTTGTCCACTATTTTACGTTAAATTTTTCACCAACAATTCTTGGTATTCACTAGGTAAGTAGGTACCTACCTATATCTAATCGCGCACCAACATTAAGTTTCCGAATATCAATTGAGAAATGAATTGTTTAACTTGTCACAAAATTGGCTTCGAATATTATGAAATTAATTGAATATAGGTAAAAAATGAAATCACTTACGTATTGTCGACGAAAAATGTTTATAAAATTTTTAAACCTGAAATCCGTGTGTGGCTATAAGTATTTCTTCGATTCACGGACTTGGTAGGAAGTGTTGTTGGTTCGCTGATTTTCGCTGATGTCATCAAACCTTAGATTTCGATTCCGTGATATTTATCTTCCTTGATGGTCCTGAGGTTTCTTTATGGTGCAGATGCGATCGATGTAGTTAGTTGACTCAAGAATTCGGTGTCATCCAATTTGATGGGAACGATCACGATTTGTACCTATCTTACGAATTTTTCACGGGAAATTGGGAATAGTCTTCAAGTGTTTTCACGTAATTGCACGAATTTTACGCGGAAAATAGCGAATAGCTCAAACGTATTTTTACGTAATTTCACGAATTTTACACAAAAAATTGCGAATAGTTTAAATGTATTTTTACGTAGTTTCACGAATTTTACACGGAAAATTGCGAGTAGTTTAAACGTATTTTTACGTAGTTTCACGAATTTTACACGGAAAATTGCGATTATTTTAAGCGTATTTTTATATACCTGATCACGATCAGTGAATTATTTATTTGGAATTCTCACGATCTTTTTCGCAAAATTTCGCGAATATTTATGATTATCTTGTTTTTTATATATTTAAGTACTATTATACAAGTGATATAAATTTTGACGAAAAGTGTTTTTACTTTAGATTAATTCACCAAAATTTGCGGATAGTTTAATTTTTAATTTTTGAAAAGAGACCTT
Source organism: Phenacoccus solenopsis (assembly GCA_009761765.1). NCBI lineage: Eukaryota > Metazoa > Arthropoda > Insecta > Hemiptera > Pseudococcidae > Phenacoccus > Phenacoccus solenopsis. Next base: position 26,511 of record VFXL01000114.1, on the reverse strand, counting down.
TATACCGAGTTATCTAAAGGTCCCGGGTTTCGGCACCAAATTATGAAGCGATTAAATAAAACGCGATAATACGATTTTAAAGCGAATTTATTTTACTTCACATACAATCATCTGTAATCATCGATACACGAAGGAGATACAGAAGAAGACTGAAAATCATTTTTTTCTAAAAAGCAGAATACATTTTCTTGTAGGCGGGAACCATGCATAACGGGGTTTTTAAAGTAGCAGGGATGATCATTATGGATCATTAGCAAATCACACGTTAAGGGTGGATTTTATCTTTCGATTCTAGTCAAGAGCATATTTGGTGATCTGACGTCACACACAGTTGGTGGGCATCATGGTAATTACTGCGTAATAACGGTTTTAGTGCGAGCGTACATAACCGCTTCAGGTTTACCTCGGGTAAACCTGCGCAACATTTTCTTTATTTGCAGTATTTTTCAATAATAACAATAAAAATAATAATAATTAGAAGAAGAAAAAGAAAATAATAACCTTGATTGCTCTCATCTACGAATAAAATATGATTAATAAAACGTTATATGGACTGCATTACGCAACAATGTTCTAAGTGAAATGAGGCGCCATAGACTTGTTGATCGATCTTGTTTTTGTTTTTAATGAGAAAAACTAGTAATGAATGAAATCATTCATGTTATTTAAATAATTTCAAAGACAAACAAGCGAAATTTGTTCAGTTTGATTGACTGGCTTTGTTATAATTTACATTACATTAGAAACTTGATGTAGTTAAAGTTTATGGCGCCTCATTTCACTTAGAACATTGTTGCGTAATGCAGTCTGTTTTGAAACATTTAAAAACCATCGCTTTAAAACTTTTATTTAATAAAACAGTTATTTGAAACATTTTGAACTTATAAAGAATAATCATTCTGTCTAGTTATCGTTAACAACAAAAAAAACATAAGAAAATGGCGGAACTCCTCTTTTCTCCTTTTCACCTCACAGGGTTGCCAACTCACTTTCCGCCACACTCCCAGGGGACGAGACAAGAAGAAAGGGAACAATAAAAAAATGAAAAAATAAAAAAAAATTTAAAAAGAAAAAACTACAATATTTAAGAACTAACGATGTAAAATTTAAAAAAACAAAAAAAAAAAAAATATATATATATATATATATAGATTTATCTATGGATAAAGTGGCATGATTTTTCGTCGTCTACCGGTAAAATGGCATCTTTTTTACAAAGTGGCATCTTTTTTTGATGCCACTTTACCATCACATTGCTCATCGATTCAGCTATGTGTCATGACGTCACTGGTGTGGTTATTTGGGTGATGCCACTTTACCACTAATATTCTATTTTTCATACAAAAAAATTTTTTTCGGTCTACGGTCGTAGTAGCCTCATTTTTTTTAAGTTTACAGGTAAAGTGGCATCCTTTTAAAAATTTGTTTCCAAGAAAACCTATGAAATTATACATTCCGTTCGCCATTGTGGTGTCGTTAACGTGACATTAGATGCACTTCTGAGGAATGTGCAAAGTGATGCCACTTTGACCATAGATCACTATATATATATATAGTGATCTATGGTCAAAGTGGCATCACTTTGCACATTCCTCAGAAGTGCATCTAATGTCATGTTAACGACACCACAATAGCGAACGGAATGTATAATTTGGTAGGTTTTCTTGGAAACAAATTTTTAAAATGATGCCACTTTACCTATAAACATCAAAAAAATGAGGCTACTACGACCGTAGACCGAAAAAAATTTTTTTGTATGAAAAATAGAATATTAGTGGTAAAGTGGCATCACCCAAATAACCACACCAGTGACGTCATGACACATAGCTGAATCGATGAGCAATGTGATGGTAAAGTGGCATCAAAAAAAAGATGCCACTTTGTAAAAAAGATGCCACTTTACCTGTAGACTACGAAAAATGATGCCACTTTATCCATAGATATATATATATACATATATATATATTTTTTTATTCCCCCACGCGTAGCGCCGGCGAGTATTCATAAAATTCGCTCAAAATTTGGTGAGGAACTCTTCTTGAAAATGCGCAGAAGTATTTTTTTTGTTTTTTCGAAAACTTTCAAAATGGCGGATCACTCAAATTTTGAGGGGGCTGGAGAAGAGGGAAATAGCTCAAATTTTTCGTTTTGATCTCATATGAAAGAGTGAGTCACGGACACCAACATATTTAAATTTCAGCTTCCTAAGTGCATTTGAGGCGAGTTAGCAAAAACCGGTTTTTGAGAAAATTGCGTTTTTTGTGTCACTCACTTTGCGCAGGCTGGTGTGGATAAAATTCGCTCAAAATTCGGTGAGGAACTCTTCTTGCAAATACGCAAAAATAGTTTTTTTGTTTTTTCGATAAATTTCAAAATGGCGGATCACTCAAATTTTGAGGGGGCTGGAGAAGGGGCAAATAGCTCAAATTTTTCGTTTTTGATTTCATATGAAAGAGTGAGTCACGGATACTAACATATCCAAATTTCAGCTTCTTGAGTGCATATTGAGAGGAGTTAGATCAAAAAACGGCTTTTTGAGGAAGTTTTGAGTCATGAAATTTCTTGAATCTTCCATATCTCCCCACCAAATCAAGTTAAAGGTCAAATTTTGTGTGTGAGGTTAGTTGGTGACCACAATATGACCTCTTGAATTTGGATCAAAATGGATTCAAAATGGCGGATTATCAAAATTTTGAGTAGAGCTTGAGGAGCCTCAAGTTGGTAAAAATGTAATTAATATGAATTCATATGGTTATTGGGGATAAGTTGTATACTATATCCCGAATTCACTTCCATACATGATGTTGGAGGGGGAAGGCGGGGTTACCAACCTAAAATAGTGGTGGGGGTACAGGAGGGGTCGAAAATTTTTTATTGCTGTGTCATATGATAAAATGAGCCCAAGTGACAAACGTATTTTGATTTTAGCTTCTCAGTGATTTTGGAGGGGAGTTAGAGCAAAAAACGGCTTTTGGAGGGGAAATTGCTGCAGGAAATTTCATGAATCTTCCATATCTCATCACCAAATCGGCCTAGAATGGTCAAACTTTGTGTGTAGGATTAGTTTGTGACCAGAATATAACCACTTGAATTTGAATCAAAATGGATCCAAAATGGCGGATTTACAAAATTTGAAGATAATTTGAGGACCCTCAAATAGTTATAATTTGAGAAATATGCGTTCGCATGATTATTTCATGGCAAGAAATACTACATTTGTGTCAAATTGAACTTCTTAAGTGTTTTTGGAAAGGATAGGGTAGGGGTTTTCAGACTTGGTATTGGGTGTGGCCTGTAGTGATGAACGGTTGAGCGTGGTTATTACTAAATCAAAACAAGCCCCAGTTAAAAACTCAGCTCCAGTAATGCGGCATGGCTGCTTACGTTTTTTCAATTCTACGTCTTGGGATCCACAACACGATCGATATTTCAAAAAACCGAGAAAATTGAAGACGAATGTGCGGAGAATTTCTATATGTTTGCGACGTTGGTCGCGTTCGCGCAACGCGTTCGTTGCTTCGACTGTAGGGACCAGACAGAAACGAAACCTGTCTGACCTTGAGCGTGGCGAATTTCAACGCTTGAAAGCGCTACTCTTATAATGCTTATAATGGGGCTGGAAAATATTGGAATGAAATTTTTTTTGTATACATTTTTTTCATCGAGGGTTCCTCTTTAAGTAGGTACAAAAAAAAAATTCGCCCGGTTATTCTTTTGCATCCTTCCAGGGAAACTTCGATATCTGCTTACCGTGTTCATTTTTCAACGAACACGAAATTACTAAAATGTATGCTGGCGTTAACAATTTTAGTACCCATATCCTTAAGGGTTGGGAAGAGAGGAATATGCTCTCCTATCAATGAAATATGCACAGTAATTCCAGCGCTACTCAGGCAGAATATATTCATCCCTCAAAAAATTCAAGGAAAAAAGGCGTATTTTTCCTTTTATTACTGATGTTTGAGGATGCTGTTCAAAAAAAATTAATAGTATTTTTTAAACGAAATTTTATGCATTTTTTTTTTTTTTTTTAGCGAGGAAAATCTGGTATTTTTTAATCGTCATGCATAGGGCTGGATTTAGGCGTGGGAGGTCCGCTGGAGCGTAGGGCTCCGAGCCTCCATCCTTAATCAATCGCAAAAAAAATTCAATATTTAACAATTTAAAATACCAAAAATATACTGGTTACTGAAAAATGACACTTTTTGGAGAATTACCCAGTTACACGAGATAAACATGTTCGGCCTTAAATACTCGCGTTCGTATGCTCAAACTCGTTAAAAAAGGTATGAATTACGCGATGATTTTTTTTTTCAGTGTGTTCCCCCATACACTTTATATCCTATTATGAATTTTAATTTTTAAAAAAATTGAAATAAAACGGACATTTGAATGGTTTTTCAAAAAATGAATTACATTTGTATATGTACTTTTACAACAGGAAAAAAATGAACATTATTTTTCATAAGCAATTATGATGAGTTTTAGAGCCAAAATTGGAATCTCAGTGCACGTTTTTGCAAGCGTGTATTACCACAACGGCTGATGACTTCAGAATTTTTTCATAACACGCCAATCGTTGACTGTCATTATTACTACCCACAGATTTTTTTAAAATTTAATTCAAATACTTTACTTATAAAGAAGTTTCATTACTTATGAACATGATGATTGATGATAATCAAATTTTTCCCACATCATTTTTGCACATCCCCATAGAAAAAAAGAAATACTTCAGCTGAGAAAAGCTTATAAATCTGTGTTAAAATCAATTTATAAATTTAGGGGAGACTCGGGCACATAGAACAACCTTTTTTTAGTTGGTTCTAAAATACGTTGTAATTCCAAAAAATATCTGGAAACAGCTTTATCATGAAGAAAAAACATTTCTCTTTCAGAATATGTGAAAATTCATGTAGCAAGAAAAAACTCATTTAAAGATGCACTAAGTTTGAGATTTCGAGATTCTCGATTTTTGGTAGTACAAATCAGTTATGTCAAAGTGAAAAAAAAAACGAAAAGATGTCCGGTTGCAAAATGTTACCACCTTAAACCCCTACGGCCCTACCAAATGTAAATATTGCCAACTTTTCAGAACAAATAGCACAGCCATAATTTTGATGATTCTTTATGCCTGGCCGGTTCTGTTATTTTATGGAATTAATGGTTGTTATTCAAAAGTGAAAAGAGTTGATACGAATCGAGCGAGCGAAGCGAGTGAGAAATAAAAAAACTAAAGGATGTGAGCGAGCGACCAACGTTGGGTTAAGGGGCGAAGCCCCCAGCTGGCAGCGCGAAGCGCTGCTAGTGTAATAATAAAAAGAAGGAAGAGCAAAATTAGAAAACAGATACATCTACTCATCTACGTCCTCAAGCATTGCAAATATCACCAGCATTCAAAATGTCAGCCAATATCATCGAGTAGTTTTCGAGAAATACCTGCCCGAAAAATTAATCGTTTTTATCAATTTGATGTTAAGATATGGGGTGTTTCATCACAACCTGACATCCTCAATACCACCTCTAGGACTACCTACATGGCACTTAATGTTACTCATGTATGATTTTTTTTTCGATATTATTTTGGTATGTGGTGGAGTTAAAAAGGATGATGAGTTGATATCATCGTGCTTGATTTGGCAAGTATGATTTCAAGCCATGAGAAGTTTTCATGAATTCATAAAAAATTATCGAAAAATCATTGAAAATTATTATATTAGGGTTTGAGCGATGAACAGAACGACGATTTCGATTAACTGAAAATAGCTGACAGGGAATCTAATACAAAGTTTTACCTACTCCCTTCCATCGCCTTTTAAACGCGTAATTACGGTAAGCAAAGGGTATTTTGTCAAAGTTTTGATTTCAAGTTATATTTTTCTAACATTAACATTCTGATTGTACTTTTCGAAAAATTCTCAACCGAAGTCATACGTTGTAACTGAATTACCAAAAAGAAGTTGATCGGTAAATTTATTCAGCGAATCCATAAATATAATCAAAACTGACCGTGTAACATTTTTCAGAAAATTAAATAATATAAATTACATCGAATAACTAAAACGACGATAAAACGAGTTATAAAATATTTCTGCTATACCTATCACAACATTGAAGCAGTTGCATTCTTGAAATATATAGGTATATGCAATTCGACTATTTACAAAAATATCAAAACGGCCAAAAAATTATTGCATAAATTTTAAAGAAACTATTTACAAAACAAGTACTCTGAAACTTTTGATTCAACCATAAAGTACATGCAAGCTGCGTTTAAATTACATTCGCAAATGAATACGTTTTAAATAATTTAATACTAATGGTGTTCTTATATAAAAATTAAAAGAGATACAGGAACTTCAACAAACATACTTTTGGTAACGACTACCATCTATGTTAACATCCTTGTATGCTTGTAATTAACATTAAATATACATTTACAGAAGGTACAAAAAAAAAAAAAAAAAACACGTTACAATAAATAATAAAAACATAAGACTAATACGACGGTGATGACTTAAATTCGAGTTGCGACAATTTTGATCACTCAAATCGAATATTAAAATTGCCTATATCGACTTGGGACGTTGGCGAAATTCGTAAAATCGCGCCAAATCGTCTATTTGAACCAGCGCGGTTTTCGCTAAATTTAAAATCACAGATTTCAATAACAAGTGGACTGCAATCCAGTATTATATAAAAAACCACGATCGTCCAAACAGATATAAATCGAGTACATTCACGAAAATTCGAAATACGCTTTTTCGCTTTCAAAACAATAGACGATAAAAACTTATACAAGCAAATATAAAAAAGTATAACTTGCGTACTCGATCATACACACGAATTTAAGAAGAAAGGAAAAACGACTGGTAAAAGAATAAATTAAAAATACGAGAAAGAAATCAGATAATTTCGATATGTTACTCGACTTTCAGTCGTTTACTGAATTCTTCTTGATGTCTTTCTTTCCATTCTTTTTTCGGCTTCATTCGTTTCAATTGTCCATCCCTAGAAACGGAAGCGAAAAAAATTCGACAATATTTTCGCATCTAACAACTTCATAAAATCTTATACACATTCCTAACAAGCGAACGTACCACATGAGATCAACTAAACCTCCTTGCTCGGCAATAGCCCTTTTCACTCGATTAGCGAACTGCACGGCGTTTTCATCTGGCTGCATGGTCATCGGTGGTAAATACCACACATCGCAGACGATTGCCCAACTCGTCATCATCAAGTATAAGTATTGCATCATCGAGTATTTGCTACTGTTCCAAAACGCGTCACCGAATCTCGGATCATACTAATTTAAAATACATCGCCGATTAAAGATACGTACATTCGCGTGAACTGACTTCCACTTTCACGTTGAGTTACTCACTTTAATCGCTACCGGGTAGATAACGCTACCAACTTCGAAACTACCTTTCTTAAATTGCATCACAGACGTATTATTGATACAGGTACCTTCTGGAAATATAAGTATTGGCGGATTCGTGGAGTCCGATACGTGCTGTCGTATTCTGCAAATGAATAAAAAAAATAACCGTTCATCACTACAGGCCACACCCAACACCAAGTCTGAAAACCCCTACCCTATCCTTTCCAAAAACACTTTAGAAATTTAATTTGGTACAAATGTAGTATTTCTTGCCATGAAATAATCATGCGAACACATATTTCTCAAATTATAACTATTTAAGGGTCCTCAAATTATCTTCAAATTTTGTAAATCCGCCATTTTGGATCCATTTTGACTCAAATTTAAGTGCTTATGTCTGGTCACAAACTAATCCTACACACAAAGTTTGACCATTCTAGGCCGATTTGGTGATGAGATATGGAAGATTCATGAAATTTCCTGCAGCAATTTCCCCTCCAAAAGACGTTTTTTGCTCTTACTCCCCTCCAAAATCACTGAGGAAGCTAAAATCAAAATACGTTTGTCACTTGGGCTCATTTTATCATATGACACAGCAATAAAAAATTTTCGACCCCTCCTGTACCCCCACCACTATTTTAGGTTGGTAACCCCGCCTTCCCCCTCCAACATCATGTATGGAAGTGAATTCGGGATATAGTATACAACTTATCCCCAATAACCATATGAATTCATATTAATTACATTTTTACCAACTTGAGGCTCCTCAAGCTCTACTCAAAATTTTGATAATCCGCCATTTTGAATCCATTTTGATCCAAATTCAAGAGGTCATATTGTGGTCACCAACTAACCTCACACACAAAATTTGACCACTTTAACTTGATTTGGTGGGGAGATATGGAAGATTCAAGAAATTTCATGACTCAAAACTTCCTCAAAAAGCCGTTTTTTGATCTAACTCCTCTCAATATGCACTCAAGAAGCTGAAATTTGGATATGTTAGTATCCGTGACTCACTCTTTCATATGAAATCAAAAACGAAAAATTTGAGCTATTTGCCCCTTCTCCAGCCCCCCTCAAAATTTGAGTGATCCGCCATTTTGAAATTTATCGAAAAAACAAAAAAACTATTTTTGCGCATTTTCAAGAAGAGTCTCTCACCAAATTTTGAGCGAATTTTATGAATACTCGCCGGCGCTACGCGTGGGGAAAAAAAAAAATATATATATATATATATAGATCTATCTATGGATAAAGTGGCATCATTTTTCGTCGTCTACAGGTAAAGTGACATCTTTTTTACAAAGTGGCATCTTTTTTTTGATGCCACTTTACCATCACATTGCTCATCGATTCAGCTATGTGTCATGACGTCACTGGTGTGGTTATTTGGGTGATGCCACTTTACCACTAATATTCTATTTTTCATACAAAAAAATTTTTTTCGATCTACGGTCGTAGTAGCCTCATTTTTTTTAAGTTTACAGGTAAAGTGGCATCATTTTAAAAATTTGTTTCCAAGAAAACCTATGAAATTATACATTCCGTTCGCCACTGTGGTGTCGTTAACGTGACATTAGATGCACTTCTGAGGAATGTGCAAAGTGATGCCACTTTGACCATAGATCACTATATATATATATATATACCAAAAAGTTGGACATTTGCCAGATGATTACAAATGGTCTGAAACGCAAAGATTTGAAGACCCCACCCTCCCCCGACCTTCCCTTCCCAAATCAGGTAGGCTGTAATAGCTATCGTTTTGTTAAAACCTCAGCTAAAAATATTACTCACGCAATATCTCAACAAATGCACTTCAAACTCCATTAAATCAAACGAGTATTCATACGAATTACGGTGTTATCTTAATATGCACACAATTTTCATCAGGAAAAACGTAACGCCAATTATTTACCTTTCAGCTACAGCTTCCCTATCCTTGACTTCATCTCTTTCGAACCAAATATGAGGTGAGGCTCGGGCTAATGCTCGCTGTAAAATACCCAAAAATCCGCCATGCCGTTGTCCAATCTACAAAATAATAAAACTTGAATTTAAAGTTATGAACGTATATTTACGACATTTTCAACTGAATAAAAAAAATATAAATAAATTGAAAATTATACAGTAATTTAATCTCATCAAAATAATTTATTCCTTCGAACGTTTGAATAGACCACATGCAAACATGCTTAAACGTAGTGTTGTCTGTCATGCGTCCAGGAGATAAAAAATTTTGAAATGGTGATGATGCGATTATTACGCATTTAAAAAATATTGAGGAAAGGAACAAAAAAACAAAACAAAAAAAAAAAAAAAGTTGCACAAATTATTTACAAGCAAAATTCGAGAGATGCTGTACAAAACTCATATTATCAACTTCAATTTCATTTTCTCCTTATAAAATGACGGATCCCTCATGCAAAAAATTCAACCGGATGTTGTCACTGGAACTGCCGAAAAAGAATTCTTTTGAAAATGTAAAAAAGTGTGATGTTTAATAGAATGAATAATTGGAAAAAAGCCATCACCAGTCTGGACATCGAAAATTCGCAGGTAGTTTTTTTGTACTTTTTCGTAATTTTATTACTTACCCTCCGCTCCACTCTGTCTGGAAAAACTAATTTTTCAGGTGTTCATAAAAAGGTGAACAGAGTGATGTCACAGTGGGCCTGATTGCGATTTAAGCCCATAAAAGTAGTTTTTGTTACTTTAAAATTGCACCTATCTGGCCATTATGGTTCAGGAATAATAAAAGACTCTGAATTTGCTTGTTAAAATATATTTATACACGCGCATGGGACAAGGTGAGAAGGTGAAGAAAGATGCATGTAATGATGAATATGTCATGTGCTAGTGAGTTATTAAAAACTGAAAAAGTATAATGAACGCTATTATTTCAAAAAATAAAAAGAATTTTGAGAACATTTTTTTTGAAAAATGCGCTTCATCAACTGAAGCTCATCATACCTTAGATTCGATTTACACGAAAAATTAATTCTGTGTCATTAAATACACGTAGATTAATGCTAGAATCGCAATTTGGTCCACTATGCGTCATGAGAGAGGGCGAAAAGGAGAGGGAGGGGAGGATATAATAAATCTGCTTATAGACGTTTACCACCGGTTAAGATTTTTTTTATCACTACCAATATTTTTGTTGTATAAAACAAAACCGGAAAATTTTCATTTTTTTTTTTTTGAAATTACTCAATTTTCTTTGTGATTAGTGCAGGAGCTGACATGATTCCCATCGAAATTTTGAGGGAAAAAATTAATTTTTGAATATCGTAGAAGACCATCTCCTAAGTACCAGAAATCATGTTGTCACCATCGGCTATGACTCCATTTTTTTTTTTTTTTGAGATGGGGAATCGCAAAAATCTCGGCTATCATTGGTCCTAGATGAGAAAATTCTATACCAAAATAAAGGGCTTTGAAAGTACAAAAAATTAAATAACGTACATATTTTTCGTAGAACCCATACTTTCTTAGTTACTAGCGCAGAAATAGGGCACCCTTGGTGCTGAACTGCAAAACACTATTAAAATTGTCATTACTAGAACATATTTTGCTTGTCGGCACTTCTACGGAAAAAATACCTCAGTTAAAAAAAAGGAAGAGCATAAAATTTACAACCAACTGGGCGGAATGAATTTTTCATTCACGTAATTCGGGGTGGGGTGCAATTCTGTTTTTCGTGTGTATTGCGGCTACTATTCGTCAAAGGTGAAAATCATTCACAAACAGATAAAGATAATTAAATTTCCAAAAAATTGAGTGATATACATTTTTTCCCACGACTCACACTTTTTGAGTTGTTGAGGTGTCCTTAGGCCAAAAATTCCAAATATTATAAAAATTGTTCTTTTTTGAAAACGTCTGGTTTGTTCGCGCTTCCACTTGAAAAATGAAAAGCATTAAATTTGCCAAGAGAAGCAGTTAGGGCCAAGGGCACTCCGCTCTTCGCCAACAATTCAAAATGAGTCTTACGAAAAAAAAACTGCATCCCACATAATTTTTGGTAAATCTAAAGCCTTTTATTTTCGTACGTATAAAATTTTTTCACCAACGACCAATGGTAGCTAAGATAAGTATAATCGAAAAAGTGTCATCACCGTGACCACATAAGAGTGACAAGATATTTCATACTTGAGGAAGGTGTCCTCAGGAACATCCAAAAGTAAACAAATGTCGATGGGACCGAAGTCAGCTCCTGAACTATAAGGTTGTTGTGATTTACGATTTTATAATTGACGAATGATCTCCTTATATCTAAATATATATTGTTTCGTTATTTTCTTAAACGAACGTCGTCGTTCTCATTTAAATGTTTATTCATTGAGACGATTTGAAGCGATGAACACTGAACTTCAATAATTATATTATTTTTCATAACGTTCGCATCGCGAATGATTTTTAACGTATGCTTTAAAATGAAAATTAGTATTTAATAACGTTCAATGTTGTTCTGAAGCCTCGAACGAAATTAATATTGTACCTAATTACGATTTATGGATTTTTCCAATAACAAATATTCAATTTAAGCGTAAAAAAAAAAAAAAAAAAAAAAAAAATACAAAAGAAAAACAAACACATCGTATGCATACCAATGAATAACAATTATCACAGGCTAGAACAAGACAATCAATCGGCGACGTGTGATTAGCTACACAGATACCGGTTTTAGGACGATTTTCGACATTGTGATAATTAATGACGGAAGACAAGGCGCTAGATAACACTTGAAAGCACATTATGGATACGCGTTTATTTAACCATCTCTTGAAATCGCCTTTGGGTACGTAACCTACCACAGCTGTGCATATCGTAAGCCACATAACCTACAAAGGTAAACATATCGTAACAAACACAAGCCACAGCGGGTGAAATTAGAAAAACAAAATAAGCGTCAGTACGCGCGCAAAACATATTAAATAAAATTGAGTACAATAAAATACGATGGAATCTCGAAGTTATCGTTTTTTCTTACATTCCGTTGAAAATTCGGAGCGAAAAATCAATCCAGTTATAACCTTTCCTTTCAACATTCGAGATCCCATTCTGCTACACATGAGTAAATAAAATAGCGCTAACATAACAAAAAGCAACGGCTGCCGAACAGCGAAACAAAGGAAACGAAAAAAATCAAAAACTGATAATATACGATCGATGGTGAAAAACATTCTAGAAAGCTACACACTGACAAAAGCGTCGAGGACTCGAAGCGAAACAAACACTCGGGTAGAAGCTCCACGTGGTAGGAAATATTTAATACTCTGACTCTACCAATGAGAAGGCTGTCTCCGTCGACAGTATGACAGCGTCCGCCGGCGTCGTATGGTTCGCAACGCAAACTCCACCTTTACGAGGCTTCCACTGCACGTTATGCGTATTTATAACCGCCGAAATGCATAACGCGAATAAACGAAATGTGATCAGCGACGCTAACTCGCTGACCGCTCTTTTCACGTCACCGTCCGGCCACACGCTCAGGCAAAACGTCCATACTAACGCCCACGAAACCTGAAAATCAACAAATTGCAAAACCTATCGTTTCTTTCGACCATCGTCTTTGGCAATGATTCGAGCTCCTTCCTCCCTTCCGTCGGCAGCGCGTCTCCAATTGAAAAAAATCTACTTTCTTCATTCTAGTACAGGGAAATAAGCTCATTTTTTGACCAAACCTGGAAAAAATGGTAGCGAGCTTTAATTTCACATTATATGTGCAGAATGGTGTCCTTTACAAGGTATAAAAAGTTGTCATCCGTAGGGGGTGAGCTAACCCCTGGAGGGGGCTAAAACCACGTAAAAAACTGTTTTAAACTATTTTTTGGTAATATCTCCGAAAATAAGGGTTCTACGTCAAAATAAGTTATATCAAAAAATGTTCCCCATTAAATTTCCTACAGAATGAGTGAGACAGTTTTCTCAAAAAGTTATTAGTAAGCCTAAAATGGGGAGGTCACATATTGAGAGAAGTTGGATCAAAAAACGGCTTTTGAGGAAGTTTTGAGTCATGAAATTTCTTGAATCTTCCATATCTCCCCACCAAATCAAGTTAAAGAGGTCAAATTTTGTGAGTGAGGTTAGTTGCTGATCACAATATGACCTCTTGAATTTGGATCAAAATGCCATCCAAAATCGCGGATTATCAAAATTTTGAGTAGAGCTTGAGGAGCCTCAAGTTGGTAAAAATGTAATTAATATGAATTCATATGGTTATTGGGGATAAGTTGTTTACTATATCCCGAATTCACTTCCATACATGATGTTGGAGGGGGGAAGGTGGGGTTACCAATCTAAAATAGTGGTGGGGGTACAGGAGGGGTCGAAAATTTTTTATTGCTGTGTCATATGATAAAATGAGCCCAAGTGACAAACGTATTTTGATTTTAGCTTCCTCAGTGATTTTGGAGGGGAGTTAGAGCAAAAAACGGCTTTTGGAGGGGAAATTGCTGCAGGAAATTTCATGAATCTTCCATATCTCATCACCAAATCGGCCTAGAATGGTCAAACTTTGTGTGTGGGATTAGTTTGTGACCAGAATATAACCACTTAAATTTGAGTCAAAATGGATCCAAAATGGCGGATTTACAAAATTTGAAGATAATTTGAGGACCCTCAAATAGTTATAATTTGAGAAATATGTGTTCGCATGATTATTTCATGGTAAGAAATACTACATTTGTGCCAAATTGAACTTCTTAAGTGTTTTTGGAAAGGATGGTAGGGGTTTTCAGACTTGGTATTGGGTGTGGCCTGTAGTGATGAACGGTTAAGCAAGGTTATTACTAAATCAAAACAAGCCCCAGTTAAAAACTCAGCTCCAGTAATGCGGCATGGCTGCTTACGTTTTTTTTTTTAATTTGATTGTAATCTCGATTCAGCGACTTGATGTTTTTTAACAAAGTATAAACGATGCGTCAATGAATAGTGACTCTATATAGCAAATTATACGTGTAGTATATTATATTGAATAACTGTATTTGCATGAAATTAATACTCCGTACACACACATATCTTGCGAGCTTTCCTCTCTGCATGCGATCACATTAGGAAGTGCGGAGATTTCCTATATGCATGCGATCAAATAAGGAAGTGCGGAGGTTCCCTCTTTACACATTTATGCCAAATTCAACTTCTTAAGTGTTTTTGGAAAAGATAAGGTAGGGGTTTTCAGACTATTGGTAAATCAAAACAAGCTCCAATTAAAAACTCAGCTCCAGTAATGTGGCATGGCTGCTTACGTTTTTTTTTTTTTTTTTTTGTTCTATAATGTAAATCTGGAGAAGGATTTCTAAAGGAAGGAAAAGGAATCATTAGGAAAAATTACTTGTTCATCTTTATCACCTACCTAGGTCACTTGATGATAGATATGAACACATGTGAATAAATTTTTCCAAAATTAATGTATTTTGGGCCCCCTTTTTGAGCTCTTTTATGACTTTTTGGGAAAAGTTTTTCATGTACCTTATAGAAAATTGAACGAGGAATATTTTTCATTGTTAACAATTTTTGCGTAGGACGCACCGTATAGAAGATACAAACAAAGAACTGATTTTCGAAAGGGAATTCTAAAAATTGGTATATTTTGACCTCCCCATTTTGGGCGTACTAATGACTTTTTGAGAAAACTGTCTCACTCATTTTGTAGGAAATTTAATGGGGAACATTTTTTGATATAACTTATTTTGACGTGGAACCCTTATTTTCGGAGATATTAGCAAAAAATAATTGAAAACTGTTTTTTGCGTGGTTTTAGCCCCCTCCAGGGGTTAGTTCACCCCTTACGGATGACAACTTTTTATACCTTGTAAAGGACACCATTCTGCACATATAATGTGAAATTCAGCTCACTACCATTTTTTTCCAGGTTCAATCTTTATTTCCCTGTACTATTCGTTCGCGTTTCCATCGAACTCGCAAACGTATACCTACCCCGAAAAAGCAAATTAGAACTCGTAAAGGTAACAGAAAGGCATATCGAATCCAAAATCCGATCACCCATATCACTGTTATTCTCCAATTGATGAATTCGTAATTTCTGTTCGTTCTT
The DNA here is from genome assembly GCA_009761765.1 of Phenacoccus solenopsis. Lineage (NCBI taxonomy): Eukaryota > Metazoa > Arthropoda > Insecta > Hemiptera > Pseudococcidae > Phenacoccus > Phenacoccus solenopsis. Next base: position 11,059 of record VFXL01000114.1, on the reverse strand, counting down.
GTGAGCAAATTCCACGACTGAAAAAAATAAACACACGAAACAAATCGTATTAGTCGAAAATTACATACACGTCAATAAACTTGCATATTACATTCGTTCTAAGGCGTAGTAACCAAATAATTGAGAGAATCTCCCAACCTACTAATCCTACGCTTTCCCCATTGTCGTACAATAGTTCCGAAATCTCGTTCGATTATCGAACAATACCTTCGCTATCGAGTGGACGTTGAACTTCAAAGAATCACCTACATCTACGCTATTTTCTCGATTTATTTCTATTCTCCGTACAAATTCTATCGTCGCGATCGATAAACGAGACGTGAATTTTGAATGATAATCGATCAGCCGGCGACCTTCGTATGGGAAGACGAACTATTCGACTAGTTAATTAATTTTTAAGAACATTTTTACGCGTCTTATCACCGAAACTCGATTAGCGATAATTTATTTCCGATATCCAGAGATTATCGAGGTCACAGAACAGATTTTGCGAATAATCTAATCCACTGAGACGATAATTCTAACCTATGCCTTCAATAGTTCTGCTAGAATTTCATAAAAAGTGAAGGCCAAGGGTAGGTATAACTCAACAAATCGTTTTTCCCCTCAATTTTTTTCATTTTCTACGACATTCAAAACATCTAATAATATTGCAATTTCAACACCGAGCAAATCGGGCATCCTCCTTCCTCAGCATGACATCGTTGGCATTTTCTTGTACTGCCTTCCACGACATCAGCGACAATAGCATTACTGGGACGAGCGTCTCCGTGATAAACCCACCCAAGAGGTCATATTCTAGGCATCAACTAATTTTACATACTAGGTTTGACCTCCTTAGGCCGAAATGGTGAGGAGATATGCAAGATCCATGAAATTTCCTGTAGATATAAAAATGGTGAGGATAGTGGAACTACCAAAAAAAAATATGAGGAAATTATTTTGTAGGGAACACATTTCTCATCAATAAGAAATTTTTAAAGAGTGTCCTTGATACAGCAATTTCAAAAGTTATGTTTAAAAAATAAAAAAATCACCTTATTTTCCACATGTTTTTCAGCAACAATTTCCTCATATCTCTTCTTCCTGCTCCGCTATCCCCACCATGTTTACATCAGAGAAACCTCACTGCATGCTTCACATGCAGAAACAAACTGCAACATTTTATCGTTTATAGTTCGTGAGATATAAATTTTTCAATTTCATGATTACTGTGAACGAATTTTTTTGTTTCAAGCTCGCATATCTCAGCCCCTTCCGATTTTTCGGCAAGCAAACCATGATACATGTATGTAATCTGAGTTGACCTATCTGCTATTTGGGGTGGTGCGCCCGAAACGGAACACCATGTATATGAGCCCGTATCAAATATGAGCTATTCGAGGTTACTCAAGCCCACCTACATTCTCACTTTTCGCTATTTAGCATCAATTTTCGTCCGAATTCAACGGCTCACATTCTGCTCCGCAAACAGCAAGTTTGACGTTTATAGGTAAATTTGGAGATGAGAGGTGGGAGGCTTAGAAAATTTCACGACTTTGCTTCATTGATAATATTACAGAATAACACGAAAAACTGTAAAATTTCGTCCAAGTATAGAATGGAAGAATTTAAAAACATTTTTAGAATCCCTCAATATGGTAAGAAACGATATTATGCTATATGTTTCTGGATCAAGAAGATAAAATACAATCTCGATAAAAATATATATATATTTTTTAATATAATTTTTGAAAAAATCGAGGTATTCAACGATTTTTCAACTCAAGATAGAATTATACAATTTTTTTAGATACATTTAAAGCTCGATTAATCAACTGATTCTATAATCGAAAAAATTATACGTATGAAGTAAATTTAATCCAAATTCTTAGACATCATTTCAGATACATTTAGATAAAATGTGATATATCAAAAAACATTTCTCAAGCCCAATTTAGGCGTAATTAGATGAAATTTGACTATGCAATCATATTCAACTATTTAATCAAATATTATCAACTTCTCAAAATTACGTTCAAAGTGTTTAAATCGCTAAAAACGAAAATGAATTAAACATTTACTGGGCGAAAAGAGTAGAACTGAAGGACTGAAATAAAATCTCAAAGAAGTCGATTTACTGGAATAAATGAACTCTTCATTTTCTACATAGTGGTACAGACACCGTAAAGGGGAAGAGGATTACCTCGAATACAGCGAAACTAATCGGAACAATATTTCGATGAAATGTCTCGTAAAATGGATATAATTAATATCACCGGTTTATCGTCAATCGTCATCATTCGTCATTCGCCAATACAACCGTTTATATAAACCAGAATTCCAATGTAATATGATAATGAAACTCGTCGATAATTCGAAAACGCGATCGAGTTCGACGACATTAAACATTACAATCAAACGTCACCGCGTATTCTCGACGCTCGAATTTATTTAAACGATTAAACAAATGGCCCGATATACCAGCGAGGCCGCGATAAATTATTCCCGACTCGTTCGACCGCCTCGGACGTGAAAAATCAATTCAAAATACTTCAAATCTGCGCGTCACAGCGCCAAAGGTAAAGACGCCAGTTGCGACCGAAAACCTCGGTTAATATTTGATTTTCGTGATTACTCGAGTGTTTGCGACCCGATCGAGGAATTAATTTTTGTTCGAAGTAAAACGAGGAACGATGACGATGACATTTGAAAAACAACGTGTTTTCGCATTATCATTCGATAATGATTTAAACATGGACGAATACTAACACGCGTATTATTACTTTATGGTAATCTCTGAGGGTTATTTTTTCGACTTCTTTCGAAACAAAAGCCATTCTCGACGTTTAACGTTGTCAATAGTCCGAGTAATTGTTCCAAAAAAAAAAAAAAAAAAACGCTGGCTTTTCGCCAGTTCGAAGTCGTCCATTCTCAATTGAATACCGCGATTTACCAATTCCAGACGCGTAACGCGTTTTATTCGTGTCAACGTCCGAGATACTTTTTTCTTCGAGTCCAACTAAATCACTGATGGAAGAATATCCGACGATGGGGCTTGCTAGACATTTTTATTGATATGAAATTATCAAAATGGTGATTTCATGTCGATTGAAGTATGCATTTCACACGAAGCCCTTCCATTTCGACCATCTTTTTTTACGAGTTCGTTTTATCCCAGAGGCAAACCCCCCCCCTTTCCCCGTGCAACATCAAGGGGAAGAAATGTATTACTCATGTGGCATTTTTAGATTTTCGCAAAACATGATCAACTTTTGTCTCTCGAAGAAAGCGAACAAATTCACCAGAAGATAAATGCTTCTCACAGATCAATAGGCTAGTAAAAGCAGATTTCCAACGAAACCATAAAATTTACGAAAATTGCAAGGTAGAATTTTGGTTTCACTACTCTAAAAAAATAATTGGGTACTCGATTAAAAATTTGGAAAAATGTAATAAAATACGACAATTTCACGTGTTTTAAAACGGAGTATTTTCAAAACAGGTATATGCCTTTTTGGAGGTGTATAGTATGCCCAAAATTTGAAAAAATCAAATAAAAAACAATAAATACGGGCATCAATATCGTTCCATAGGTACTTGGCCACACTGATCATCATTATGAACTTCTCTTTCAACCCTGATCATTTTTCAATTCATCTCTTTGAATTACTAAAATAAAAACACGGGTAATTTCATTCCATGTTTATTTAATTGCCATTAATGATCAGAATAAAGAGGCTACACTGTCCCGTACGCGATAAAATTCGAAACGACACTTTTCACAGCCCTATCACTCTAGCAAAACTTCTAAACAATAACCCAATAACTCTTCGCCCCCTAATACAATATATCCGCCAGATAAATCTCTTCACCAGCATCTAAAACCAATCTAAATCGTGCCTCTGACCTAAACGGCAGTACATGGCACTACTCAAATAATAAAAAAAAAAAAACTAGCGATTCTTAGCCCCCATAGTTGACATCCGCTCGAGGTACACTTTTTTTTGGAAAAATTTTTCCCAATCAAAACACCCTTGTTAGGTATTAAATTCAAAAGGGAATAAAAATAGGTTGGATAAGTGAGCTATCACAAAAATAAAGGGTCTAACGAGTTTCTGCACCAAAGTTGGTACCCCCCTCGAGTTGAAGCTTTTTTCTCTCCCTTTGTCTACCTTATTCAAAATACCCAAAGTATGTGTTTATTATAAAATCGATTGAAAATATATTAAACTAGATAAAAGTCGTTAGAATAAAGGATTTGGCATTTTTTTTAGCGAAAAATTTAATATTTATACTTTTATTGGTATTTTCCTTCAAGAAATTACCTACTATATTCTATTAACATGAAGATTCTATAATTAATAATAATATAAAAAATAAATAATAAAAATTAAATAAAAAAAAAGATACCTACTAACACAAAAAAAATTTAATTTAATAATTAAAAAATTAATTAAAAAAAAATCAGGCATATTTCAGTTATAAAACATTTTCTGATAATATATTTTACTCTCCTTCATTTTGTGTAACAATTTATTTCCCTTCTAAATTTTAATCTCCCCTCTCCCCTCCTCTATACACCCCTTACCATTGCCAACTGAAAATACTGTCCGTAATTTCTTCGATGATGCGCTTTCCATCAAAGTGTGTCCGTTTAAAATCTATAATTCACGGCTCGAAAGGTTCCTTCGTGAAATGTAATTGCCATTTTAAACATATTTTACTTAAATTATTACAAAAGTTTCAGTTTTTTTGTTTTCCAAAGATATTATCTAAAAATTAAATTTTTCATTTCTGTTTCCTTGTAAATATCAAAGATATGTCCATTATCCAAATTTAAGTTGATATTTCAATAAGTGTTCGTTCGCATCAAATAAAAATTTTAGATGTAATAAAAGTTTAAATCCACTAATCTTGAAAGGTGGGTAATGCGGTGAGCCGAATTTGCTTTTTTGTTTTCCCTTCAAAAACTGAAGTTGTCGATGTCGTAATGCCTTTAAAGACGTCGTAAAAATTCACAGTCGACTCAATTTTTATGCCTCTCAAAATGAGATAAAAATTTCAAAATTAAAAAAAATTTATTTGGGTGTCTCCAAAATTTTTTTGCTCTTAAAAATCATAATCATTTCATGTTCAAAGAAAGAAAATTCATGTTGATGATTTTTCAACACTACAGGGTGGTCTAAAATCTTTTTCATCCTCCTTGAAATATCCCAATTTTAGATATTTCGAAAAAGGAACGATAAATGAGTAATCAATTGATTATGTGCACACAGTAAGAGCTTAATTTAAGCTTTTTTTGATTCCGCAAGTAAAATACGATGGATGACAGGAATTCTCAAAGTCTAAATTCTCAATGGTAAAACATCAAAGCCATGCTATTTTCGAGCAGAAATGTAAACCGTAGGAAAATATTACGAGGTATGGAGTATATTTTGCCTATGAAATTTTGAAAAGCTCCAGCTGAGCCCATAGTTCGCACAATCATACAACCATACCGTCATGTTATTTCATCGACAGTAGTTGGTTTTTCTCGAATATTCTCTCAAAATAATGACGATTTTTTTCAACTGAAGACAAATCACCATTTGATTTTGTTTTTTGTATTATTCGACGTGGCTATTCATATTAACTCAGAAGAACTGATATGCTCCCTCCCTCCCTCCCTCCAACATCCATTGAACAATTAAACATCACAGCCACATAACTCCAGCTTCGATACGTCCAGAACATACACGAACGATCATATCGAAAATGGTTTCTAAATTTTCTCAAAAAAGTATCATTTTCACATATTTTCTTCATTCGGAGAACGATTTCCATTATTCATGGAAGATAAGAATTCGTCGTCGTAATATCAGATTTCACGAGAAGATTAATCAATTCGAAGAATTACTCGTAGCTTCGCGATGGCATCTCGCATCTAACACAAAACGTTACTAAGCGCATGACAAACGACGATGATACCTCGTGTCAGAGATGACGACTAAATTATCACCTGGCAAGGAGAAAATAAAGCCGATAACCCACGACACCTATGGCCATACCAGACTATCGCATCACCGGTATTCGCCCTCAAGGCTACGTCCACAATCGTCAACGATTACGGAAATCAACTTCCTCGAAAATCTTCTCATCCTACCCTACTTCCAGCCGAACGAAAAACCTCGCATTAGATTTTTTCAAGGTTACCTAATATCCCGTAAGGAATATCAACATCGACGACCATCTTCGCCGGTAGTACCGGGAAACTCGTACGCGTACGCCAAATATAAAAAATCGTGCTCGCACGCATATAGGTGAAGGTAAACCGCTCACCTTCTTTGGTACTTCCATCGGTTCCGTATAGGTATTGGAACGACGATGAAATTTTCACGCATTAAAATCGTCGTTGTCGTAACAATATTGCCCTATACGATTGACGACAATCGTATTACGCCTTACCTTTAGTTCTTCCGCTTCGAAACGTGACGTCACTTGATCCTCTATGATCGCTTCGACGCCTGTTTTAATATAATCCAGTACGTCCGAAAGTTCGAATTCTCGTTTCGATTTGTTTTCATTTCGTTCTAATTCCGCTCGCTCTTCTTTCTGTAAATATTTTTGGCAAACATTAGAAAAATATAGGATTACAGTGCACACTTCACCGTGCGTATTTTTTCAAATTATCGATTCATTAAAAATCCTTTCTAACAATATCACGCTGGTACACTTTGCCCCCAGAAAACGGATAGGGATCGCACTTTGGTACCATTCCGTGTACCATCTAATTAGAAATGAAAAGGTTGTTTTCGTTATGAAAATTTTCCATTGCAAATAACATAAAATCTTAGACTTCGTAACGTACCGGGTACAGATATCGTTTTTCAAAAATAGATAAATTACTAACCTTGACAGTTTCCAAATTTTCGCATCGATATCCTTTAGCGACCGAAAGTACGAATGAAAGTTTTTTTTTTTTTTTTTTTTTTACTATTATAACTTCGATATTCTCAATTCAAAAAAAAAATCCACTTAAACGATTTACAAATTCAGCTCAAGGATGAAAAAATTTCAACAAATTTTACTACCTTTTTTTAAGTTGAAACATTAAAAATGTACATAATATAGCATTTGGTGCAAAGGTTCGATTTCTCATTGTATTTTGTTTTTTTGAAAAGTACATGATGTAGTGAACAAGAGTTATCAATCACCAAATTACTTTAAATGAATATGGTAAAAATGTCACGTTAACATCATACTATGATTCATTTTCACTGAAAATACATAACAAAAGTGCAGACCAGTGGCGTATATGAGAAATAGAGTTCGAATTTACTGGCTAATAAATTTATTGCATTTATCAGCATAATATTTCAGCGTTTTCCCTATTTTAATAGATTATATCACCTTACAAGTCAAATTAAAAACAAAAAAAACATCTAATTACCATAGTCTGTGCTTCGTTATAAAATCGTATTTTTCGCATCATACGAACCTGATTAGACGATAAACTGACATTAACGGTGTGCGCGATTCATTATTTTTATAATTAAATCATTTTTATGCAAAACTTACAATTTCAACTACTTAATATTACTTTTCGTATAAATTTTTTGAATACCTACCTAAGAAACAGTTTTTCATGAAAAAGAGACTTTACAACTTCCTCCATTTTTTTTTTCAATTTTTTATAGTTTAAGAGCTGAGTTTTCAATAAAAACGATAACAAAAGCAGCCTGCCTGATGTAGGAAGAGAGGATCGAGTAAGGGTGTAAACTAGGGTGGGTCGATTTTCACTAGTTCAGTAGTTGCAAAATGATCCCAAAAGAATGTGAAAAAAATTTCAGCCCTCTAGGTTAATATTTACCGCTCCCATAATTGAGTCAAAGTTTGCAAATAAGCAAAATTTTTTCAAAAAATTTGAAAAAATTATGTTGGACGTATTTAAATTTTTTGGGGGTTTAAGCATTATGTTTTGCCTTCTCAACTTCGAAAAAGAAATAAAATGTCAATTTTTCCTCTATCCAGGGGTTCAAATCAAACTGCCCCACCCCCTTTGTCCTGAGTGCTCCATTCAGCTGACAGCAAAACATATTCTCGTCAAGTGCCCAAAATACAGCTCCCATAGACGACAGCTCCTTTTACCCGAATCCCTCTCTGATCTCCTCGGAGACTCAGAATCCACCATTCGATCACTTCTCAGCTTTCTAATCTCAACTGGCCTCTCCAAACAGGTCTAACTCTCTAAGCTCGTGCCTCTAGCCTCAGTGGCTGTACACGGCACGTATAAAAAATAAAAATAAAAAAAAAATACCTATGGTATGTGCTAAAATACCCTATTTTACCTGTTTTTCCATTTTATTTAGCATCATTTATTTGCTAATAATTAATTAAATATTGTGAAGGAGGTAAGTAGCTGAGTATAATAATAAGGTATTCTTTAGTCTTTATGCTCAAACAATATAAATGTAGTGGTGCATTTTCATTATTAGGGGGTCCCAAAAATAGTCATTATATGAGTATAATTACGATTCACTATTTCAAGCTACCTAAGAATTATTCATACTTACAATATTCAATGATTCAATTTTTAAAAAAATTCCACAACTCTGCTTTATACCAGAACTCACCAAGCGTATGTGGCTGTACATCGAGGGCCTCCAGCCAGTCGGGTGATAGGCAAGGCTTTGTTGAATAATTCAAATTTTAAAATTGTTTTAAATGCGACAGGTGGCATCGCGTAGAAATGAAAACACTGAAACACTTTTCTGGGAGAATGAATATTGGATGTAAGAAGGATTTAAAAATGCAATAGAATCTAACCTGTCGTAGACCAATTAATTAATTTCGAATACTTCTCAGCCTTGAAATTAATTTTAGAGAGAACAAAATTCCGTTTCCTTGAATTTGATGGAGCGGCAATTGCAATTTTCTTCTAAGCCTATTTTTTTACTACCTCTTCTGAATCACATATCATAACTATAAGTAACTTATCAGGATGAGAGATGTACCCGTTCCTTTGTAAAATTGGATGAATAATTTTCTGTACATTGCTTGGTAAGTCGCGAATTAGACCTATTATTTCGAAGAAGTGATACGAGTCCATCCACATATTTATAACTTTTTTAAATTGCGTACCGCATTGACACGTACTGAATTATTCAACAAAGCCTTGCCTATCACCCGACTGGCCGGAGGCCCTCGATGTACAGCCACATACGCTTGGTGAGTTCTGGTATAAAGCAGAGTTGTGGAATTTTTTTTAAAATTGAATCATTGAATATTGTAAGTATGAATAATTCTTAGGTAGCTTGAAGTAGTGAATCGTAATTATACTCATATAATGACTATTTTTGGGACGCCCTAATAATGAAAATGCACCACTACATTTATATTGTTTGAGCATAAAGACTAAAGAATACCTTATTATTATACTCAGCTACTTACCTCCTTCACAATATTTAATTAATTATTAGTAAATAAATGATGCTAAATAAAATGGAAAAACAGGTAAAATAGGGTATTTTAGCACATACCATAGGTATTTTTTTTTTTTTTTTTTTTTATACGTGCCGTGTACAGCCACTGAGGCTAGAGGCACGAGCTTAGAGAGTTAGACCTGTTTGGAGAGGCCAGTTGAGATCAGAAAGCTGAGAAGTGATCGAATGGTGGATTCTGAGTCTCCGAGGAGATCAGAGAGGGATCCGGGTAAAAGGAGCTGTCGTCTATGGGAGCTGTATTTTGGGCACTCGACGAGAATATGTTTTACTGTCAGCTGAATGGAGCACTCAGGACAAAGGGGTGGGGCAGTTTGATTTGAACCCCTGGATAGAGGAAAAATTGACATTTTATTTCTTTTTCGAAGTTGAGAAGGCAAAACATAATGCTTAAACCCCCCAAAAATTTAAATACGTCCAACATAATTTTTTCAAATTTTTTGAAAAAATTTTGCTTATTTGCAAACTTTGACTCAATTATGGGAGCGGTAAATATTAACCTAGAGGGCTGAAATTTTTTTCACATTCTTTTGGGATCATTTTGCAACTACTGAACTATAGGTGCATACTCAATTTTCCAAAAAAAATGAAAATCGACCCACCCTAGTGTAAACTTCAAATCTTTGCGTTTCAGGACATTTGTAATCATCTAGCGAATGTTCAACATTTTGGTATACATACCCAGTGACTACTTCATTCAAGAACCTCAAGCGTGAAAATCTTTCTCTAATAGAAATGAATAATATATTCGAATGGTATTAGCAAGAATAAATGATATAAATAAAATTTATTTAACGCTTAAAAGCGTCTATCAGTAAAAGTGCTAAATTCCGAGTTATCGTTTCTTCGTCAAAAATACATAATTATATGTATTGAACTTATTCACTTTTTATCAAATTTTTTCGCTGGGGTGTTCGAATCAAGTAGCCACCCGGTATATATGTTTTTACCGCATTCCTAGCGTTGGCGAGTATTGATAAAAATCGCTCAAAATTTGGTGACAAGAGTCTTCTTGAAAAAGAGAAAAAGGTACTTCTTTTCAAAATTTGAGGGAGCTGGAGGGGACGGCAAATGATTCAACATTTTCTTTTTTGATCTCGTACGAAAGGGGGAGTCACGGACACCAACATATCCAAATTTCAGCTTTCCAACTACATATGGAGAGCAGTTGGAGAGTTGGAGCAAAAAATGTTTTTTTGAGAAACTTTTGGGTCATGAAATATCTTAAATCTTCCATAACTTCTCGCCATATCAATCTAGAAAGGCCAAACTTGGCGTGTGGCGTTAGTTCGGCACCAGAATATGACCCTTTTATTTAATATCAAAATCAACTCAAAATGACGGATTATCAACATTTGAGTAGATCTTGAGGATCCTCAAATTGATAAGCATGTAATTAATATGAACTCATATACGATTATTGGGGCAAAGAAGTGTAGTATATCCTGAATTCACCTCCACACGTGATGTTGAAGGGGAAAGGGAAGAATTATCGACCTCAAAATGTGAACGGGGTAAAATAAATATCAAAAATTTGCAAGTATGTGAATTTAATTGGTTACCGTAATATGACCTTCTGAATTTGGGTGAAAATCCAT
>VFXL01000113.1:0-40001 GCA_009761765.1 Phenacoccus solenopsis | reverse complement strand
ATATAAAGGTAGGTACCGATTTATCGATGAATACCATATTTAGTTACAAAAAATAAAAATAGGTAATATCAATAAATAAGCAAGAGTACTCCTTTTTACTGAATTCTTTTTATCATAATTTTTCATCTGTTTTGGAGTAAACATGAACCACATCGCACCCTCAGTACAATAAAACCACATCTTAAAAAAAGCATGTAAAAATCCAACAAAAAGGTACCCTTTTCCTATACTTTTTTGGAGTAAAATGAGCTAATTCATCATCAGTGATTTTACAGGTGTGCATCAACTAGATCAAATTAGATTAAAAAATTGTACCTATATAATTTGATTAATTAAAAATAAAGTTACATCTAATTTGATATAATGAGATATATTGAATTCCGTAAAAATAATCAATAATCTTCGATTTTATTTTTGAAAAAAAAAAGAATTAAAGTATCAGTGTCAATGATTAAACAGACAGAATTGCAGGAAGAAAAATAAAAAATAAAAAAAATTCCGAGTGTTTAGCGATGATAATTATAGCACATAATATAGATACGCTGTTTGGCAACAGTGGCAACGCTGCGTTGTGATTCATCATGACTGGTTAAAAAGGACAGGTCAAGGACAAGGGGAGAAACCAGGGGAACCAATCACAACAGACTATCTTCCCCTTGGTACAACGTACAAAAGACGATAGCTGCATGTTTATGTGCATCGCCATACACAAAAGAAACCAGTTTCTTGTACAGTACGGTAAAGTGCAAAGGAGATGATTGAATTGATCCTTCCTAATCTTCTTTGTTAGTGCCTCTGATCTTTTTCATTAATATTCCAAGCTTCCCCAAATTCCACTTAATAACGTCATTTTGAAAAGCAAAATAATTTTTAAAATGTTGTTGATCAATGTTTAATATTCAGAGATTTTGATTAATATACTTACTTTTACTTTGTATATCTACCACAGTGCCGGATTAACCCCTATGGGCAAATTTGGCAACTGCCAAAGGCGGGAAAATTTTGAGAGCGTCAGAGGGCAGCGTGCTCGGTATTAAAAAACGTAATAATTTTACCTGATAATTTTTTAATTCAAATTTTGATATTTGGTAAATTATGATTTTCGTAGAATTTAAAATTTTATAATTTTCACACTTTCTGTCACGATACCATACAAAGGATTTTCTTAAGAGTTGCAAATCGAGGTGATCGAAATATACATACTACATAGCTTATGGAAGAAAAATGAGTTTTCTTAATTTCTCACAAGAATGAGAGGATTTATGAACATGAATTATAAAGACATTAAAATTTCGCGTGGATTGGTATAAATTTCATTCAAATTCACGCAAATACGATTCATTTTTTTATTTATGCCCTTTATTTTCGGTAATATCCCTCAAATATATAACCCATTTCTATAAGGAAAAGATTTTTACCCTTGGGGTGCTCGAATCAAGTAGACATCTGGTATAATATGGCCATAATTTGTGCATACAATTGATATACACTTTGGGTCCAACTGTAGTTCTCACTATTTTCATTCGCCCTTTCATATTATTCACAAGCTACATGATGAGATTACTAAGCAAATATGAAAAGAACCAAAAGAGATGTTACCCATGCATACCTTATATTGCGCACCCCATGCAACCACTGCCAAATCCAGCTCTCTGTAGTCCATCAACACCACCTATAGTAAAAGGTCTGGGCGCAGGCAAGGCGCAGGTGTTGTGACGTCACACTTAGGAGGCTGAAGTTGCGCGTTTTACATTGTTTCTTATGTAACTTTGCGAATTTTTTACGGCGCTCCAGGCGACGCTAGCGATTTGGAAAAAATTTTACCGTAAAAAGGAGATGATGGGGAGTATGTGAAAAAAAATTCAGACTTATAAATGCATAAATACAGATTTTTGAAAAAAATAACAAAATCGCTATTTTGATAGGTAGAAGTCTGATTTTTTTTTTATATACTCTCCATAACGTACTCTATGAGGTAAAATTTTTTCCGAAGCGCTAGCGCCACCCGGAACGCCGTAAAAAATTCGCAAAGTTACATAAGAAACAATGTAAAACACGCAACTTCAGCCTCCTAGCGTGACGTCACAACACCTGCGCCCAGGCCTTTTACTATAGGTGGTGTTGAGTCCATGTTCTATATATAAGACAGCTTACATTATTTCCCTTTTCGTAGCAGTCATAATGTTCCTCCTACCCTGCCCCGAATTCTGAGAGATGATGAATTAACTGCGATAAACCTTGCAAGTTTCGTATGTGAAAACCTTATCTTTCCTCAACTATAGCCTCTTCCACACTGTCCACGTGCCTCTAGCTACTCGGATGTACATAGCACGATAAGATATATATATATACACACCAAAAAGTTGGACATTTGCCAGATGATTACAAATGGTCTGAAACGCAAAGATTTGAAGACCCCACTCTCCCCCGACCTTCCCTTCCCAAATCAGGTAGGCTGTAATATCTATCGTTTTTATTAAAAACTCAGCTAAAAAGAAAGGAATTGGAATTTCAAAACCACTTAAAACCATTTCGGACATTCAATTGAAAACCAATTCAAAAACCACAAGTACCACAACCTAAAACTTAACTATCACATACCACAAGTATAACAACCAATTGAACCTGAAACGGTTTTCAACCCTGAATATTTCGATGGAGAAGCATACAAATTTTCTTCGTCATCATGGAATGTATATACACACATAAATGTGAAAATTTTGTTCTTTTCACTTTTTCCTCATTATTTTGTTTTTATTCTTTCCACACTAGTGATGTTATCTACTTTAATTTCATTTATTAATTTTTATTTTTTTTCTTCAAATTCTTAAAATAACGATGTTTGTATTTTTACATTATGTAACCATTTTTGACAGAGATATAAGAGCGAGTGCAAGCGAACAGGGCCGATCGCTTTGCACCCAGGTGTTTACATCCCTGTGCCTACATGCACATTCAAAATTTACATAGATACACCATAGTGACTTATAGTGTCTGACAACTGTACTCCAGTTGCCACGAGCTCTGCCTTGTGAGTAACGCTCGTTGGTTACAATCAATTATGTTGACGTATTACGTCCAAAAATGTGAAGTAGGGTTTTCCAGGTTGCCACTATTCCCGAGGTAACCCGCAGGGGGACAAGAGACCCTTTCTATGTCTCGTCACTCGTGCTTCCCTTGTGGCAGGTCGTAGGACTTGTCCTGAGGCAAGCACAAGGGGGCATGACTGGACCTAAGATAAGACACGCAACTGGCAGCCATATTGCCGAAAATTGCCGTGTAATGCCAAATTCTACCACGGGTGCTCTTGGCAGCGCTGCAATCGAATTTTTGTTGTGATCTTGTGATAAGATTTTGAATTTGTATGCCTTAATAGACGTCATTTTGTTAATAATTCTGTAACGTACCCCCAATATTTTTAGCTTAAAATTAATCCAGATATACTCCATTGCCTGTATAAATCATAATAAATTTGGTAAAATGAGCCAACGTGTACTGATGTCGATTAAAGACACTGTCTATAATGTCGATTAAATTTCAACGATGGTCGTCCATTATGAAACAGCATCACAGTCGGAATGCCCATAATTCTAAGTTGAGAGTTTATTCCAAAAAAAAACCTAGACACAATCAAGTTTTGAGTAAATTTTTAGTTTTCAGAATATTTCTTACGTTAGGAAATGACTCATATTTTGATATTGTTTATCACTCATTATCAGCAATTAAACAGCGAAAAAATCGACTGCAGCGCTGCGGAGAGCACCCGTGGATTTAGTTGGCATTACACAAATTTTAGCTATTCCCGGCTTACCCCTCGGCCTGCAGTTGCGTGTCTTTTTCTAGGTCTAGTGTCTATAGTCACTCATTAGAAAAATATAAGAGAAATATGGCCACTGTCGATTAGGAACCAACGCTGCCGCATCGCAGCGCTTCAGGAAATAGTACCTGGGTTTAAAAAAATAATTTGCACGAGTTTATATGGGGAAAACGCAACCTCGCGCGGCTTTTAATAAAATATCTCGAAATTTGTCGCGACACCCTATAGTTTTGAAATTGCTATATTATGTAAAAGGGCATGATGGGATAAGATAGTCGAAAATGCCCCCGAGAGCTTTTCGAACGGTTTCTAGGGCAAAAGGTGGCCCACATCGAAAAAAAATTTTGACAAAAATTTCAGGCTCCAGTTGCGCCTATTTTCAGAGATATAGGCAAAAACAAGTTTTTCGATTAAAATTTTTTTTCTCGCCATATTATAAAGGTGGAAAGTTGAAATTTTATTTATAGTATCTTGACAATAAAAGAGTTTTTCAGTAATTTTTTCAATTTTTTTCAATCAATTTTAAAAGAGTTATGCAATTTTAAAAATTTCAAACCGCCATTTCTATGGCAAGTTTTCGAGGTGCAATTATGAAAAAAATTCCATAAAATGTATCTTTTACCACCAAACATACCATAAAAATTTCAGAATTTTTGGAGTGGTGCAACATAGTCAAAAAAAATAAAAACTATTGCAGCGCGCTATAAACCAAGCGGTTCGGTACTATGCGCGCTGTAGGCCGAACGAACGTTACACGACGTTGCGTCGCCGCCTTAACAGTGCATAACAGCTTAACTGATCTTCTCGCGCTTAAAACATTACTTAGGCTTATATTTTTTCCTTTTTGGTTTACTTATAAGTGAACTCCTACAACTGATTAAATCAATTAATAGGCCTATTCCGTTGTTTATTTGAAGAAAAAAATTCTTTCACCATAAAAATAACAAATATTAAAAAATTATGATAAAAATAATTATATTCTTATTAATATTTTTCTCCTCCTTATTATAATAAAGAGGAAGACCACTTCAGTTTGCAAAACAATCGTTACATATCATGCTTCTGTTTGCATGTAATATTATAATTGTTATGTTACCCCTTCACTATAAGAACACTAACCAAAATTTTTTGACTTTTATATATTGTGATAAATTCTAAATTCAAATAATTAATTTCGAAAATGTCGCATAATGAAAAGTGTATTAGATCTAATTTATTTTTAAAAAAATAGCGACATTTAAAAAACTATCAATTCTGAAAAAGATGCGAATAAGTTTTCAAAGATATTAGGGGAAAAAATAAATGATGGTGATATTTTGCACGATAACTGTAGAAAAATAGTTTCGAAATGTTACTCAAGCACTTGTAGTGTTTATATTCAGTGTTTCGTTTTGCTTCATCGCAAACATTTCAAAAATTAAAATCTAATGAATATATAAAATTGGATTTTTAATATTTTTTGTTTCAAGTTTTTTTTTTTTTTTTTTTTACATCATAGTAATGCCAAACAAATTTTTAAAAATCGTTAAAAAGTTTTTGTTATTCTTGAAGAAATTAAGATTAAAGAATTAATTAAAGCTATAAAAAAATTTAATTTAAATATTTTAAAATTATTATAATTTATTATAAAATTGTTAAATAAAGAGAAAGAAAAATTAATGTAAAAAAAAGTTATAAAAAATACGAAATTACAAAAATTACCAACCCTTAAAAATCCGAAGTCATTAGAAAACAACATAATAATACTAACAAATCAAGTGTACTTGGCGGTCAAGGGGTATAGTGCATCGCATCGCGTCGCGTGTGCATCTGTAGCCATTTCTCAAAGCAGCTAAGATATATCTTAATTCTTTCACCATACAAATTAACGATTATTAAAAAATTATAATAAAAATAATCATATTCTATTAATAAGAATAAGTATAATTATTTTTATTATAATTTTTTAATATTTGTTATTTTTATGGTGAAAGAATTTTTTTCTTCAAATAAACAACGGAATAGGCCTATTAATTGATTTAATCAGTTGTAGGAGTTCACTTATAAGTAAACCAAAAAGGAAAAAATATAAGCCTAAGTAATGTTTTAAGCGCGAGAAGATCAGTTAAGCTGTTATGCACTGTTAAGGCGGCGACGCAACGTCGTGTAACGTTCGTTCGGCCTACAGCGCGCATAGTACCGAACCGCTTGGTTTATAGCGCGCTGCAATAGTTTTTATTTTTTTTGACTATGTTGCACCACTCCAAAAATTCTGAAATTTTTATGGTATGTTTGGTGGTAAAAGATACATTTTATGGAATTTTTTTCATAATTGCACCTCGAAAACTTGCCATAGAAATGGCGGTTTGAAATTTTTAAAATTGCATAACTCTTTTAAAATTGATTGAAAAAAATTGAAAAAATTACTGAAAAACTCTTTTATTGTCAAGATACTATAAATAAAATTTCAACTTTCCACCTTTATAATATGGCGAGAAAAAAAATTTTAATCGAAAAACTTGTTTTTGCCTATATCTCTGAAAATAGGCGCAACTGGAGCCTGAAATTTTTGTCAAAATTTTTTTTCGATGTGGGCCACCTTTTGCCCTAGAAACCGTTCGAAAAGCTCTCGGGGGCATTTTCGACTATCTTATCCCATCATGCCCTTTCACGCTCTTTCCAATAGTGAAAAGAAAAACAAAATCCATCCACGACTTTTTGAGACATGAGCTATCAAAATTAAAAAGTCGCGCGTTTTTACGGATATATAAACCTCGCTGTGTAAAATTTCGATGAAAATATCTCGAAATTTGTCCCAGAACCCTATAGTTTTGGAATCGCTATTGTGTGTAAAATTTTACGCTCTTTTCAATGGTGAAAAGAAAAAAATTCCATCCATAACTTTTTGAAATATGAGCAAAAATCATTATGTTATCGCATGAAATTTGGTGATATTTAATTACAATGTCGTGCTATATGATTTTTATGACACGACGTGCATTGAAATAACACGGGAAACGCTAATTTTTATAACTTCAAGTACACATTACTCGAAATTTTCAGCGGCACCATATGGTTTTTAAATTGCTATCTTATGGAAAATTTCACGCTCTTTCCAATGATGCATAATAAAAATCTTTTTAATCAATATTTTTATAAGATATGGAGGTTATAAATTCCAAAAAAGCATCTTAGCTGTCAAAATGCGTATTTTTCGTAAGTTTGCATTCACGTTACTCAAAATTTTCAGCGGCATCACAGCATTTGTAATTTGCTATTTTATAGAAAATTTCATGCTCTTTCCAATGGTGTATGATAAAAATCTTTTTAATCAATATTTCTACTAGTTATGGGGGTTTTAATCTTGAAAAACATATGTTTTTATATAGGTGAAATACGATTTTCAACATTTAAACCTCTATATCTAGTAGAAATACTAGTCAAAAAGATTGTTTTATTATACACCATTGAAAAGAGCGTAAAATTTTCTATAAGATAGCAATTTAAAAACCATATGGTGCCGCTGAAAATTTCGAGTAACGTGGACTTGAAGTTATAAAAATTGGCGCTTCCCATGTTATTTAAAATTTATATATTTCGAAAACGCGCGCGAACTTTCAACTTTGATCGTTCATATCTCGAAAAGTTGTGGATGGATTTTTTTTCTTTTCATCATCGGAAAGAGCGAGAAATTTTACATAAAATAGCAATTCTAAAAATATAAGGTGCCGCGACAAATTTCGAGATATTTTCATCGAAATTTTACAGGACGAGGTTTATATATCTGTAAAAACGCGCGACTTTTTAACTTTGATCGGTCATATCTCAAAAAGTTGTGGATGGATTTTGTTTTTCTTTTCACTATCGGAAAGAGCGTGAAATTTTACATAATATAGCAATTTCAAAACTATAGGGTGTCGCGACAAATTTCAAACCCAGGTACTATTTCCTGAAGCGCTGCGATGCGGCAGAATTGGTTTTTAATCGACTGTGGCCAGGTTTTTCAGGGTAAGTGACCATACTTGTTCTTTTATATTACTATGCTACTAACCTAGACTGCTCAAGAGATAAGAATCTGTTTCCAACATCTTAACCCGCTAAATCATAAAATGTTAACAAACCTTGTTTTGGTGTTTGTCCTTAATTTCCTAATAAATAATAATGAATTTATAAAATTTAAACCTTATTCAAGTTTAACCATCCAGGTTATATGGTCTAAGAAATCAATACCCATCTAACGCATGATTATTTGATTCGAGCACCCAAACGACAAAATTAGCTAAAAGATGAATAACTTCAACACATAATGTATATCTATTTTTAACAACGAAAGTATAGATTAAAATTTTGCATTTCGTCGATAGACGCTTTCAAGTATTAAATAAATTTTATTTATGTTATTTATTCTCGTAATTTCATTCAAACTAGTCCCTTCTCGCTTCTTCGTCAAGTATTAAATAAATTTTATTTATGTTATTTATTCTCGTAATTTCATTCAAACTAGTCCCTTCTCGCTTCTTCGGGGCTCGCAATAAAAATGAAATGAAGAAAAAAAGTTATTTTATCAGGTAAGTGCTGCTACATTCCAAACTGCACAACCCAATTTATTCTTATTTGTTACCCCCACCAAGAGTTCTTCCTTTCAGGATGGGCTCACCTCTTTATACCTTTGCATATCTGCCATTTTAAACAATTTTACAACTTTACCCTTACTCTTGCCTATGTACAAAGCTTTTATTGAAATTTATCACCTTTTTTCTTTTTTGTATACCTGCTATCCCTTATACTTTTTATACCTGCTACTCAAAACAATTTTATGACTTACCTTTGTGTACGTACAAGGTTTTCATTAAAATTTACAACCTCATTTTCCTTTGTATATGTGCTATCCTTTATATACCTTTTATACGATTCTATTTTGATTTTAATAATAAAAAGAGATATATAATTTATTTCTATGAGGGAATGACTTTTGCGCTAATGATGCCGAATCAAGCAGTCACCCAGTATAATACACGGTAAATTTAGAAGTAAAAAGTATTACCATCCTTATAAGATTCCGTTTGTTTTGCTGTTTCTTGATCGGTGTACATTGCCATTGCCTGTATAAATTTGTCGTAGTAATCAACCATTATAAGTGAATCTAAAAACAAATATTTTTTTAATATTATATCCACGTCAATCAAAATTTTAAGCGGTAGCATACGATTTTCAAATTGCTATCTTATATCAAATTTTTCGCTTTTTCCAATAGTGTGCAATAAAAATCTTTGGGTGCATTTCCCTAGCACCCCCACTCACAATTTGGAAATTAAATTTAGTGCATTCGTTTATGCTACGTTTGTGCTGGTTTGTGCCGCAAACCCCGTTGTTTGTGCTAATCTCCTTCCCGAGGTATACCGAAAACAATTTGAAGGTGCTGGAAAAACGTCCGCACCCTCACCTCCAACGATGGGGTTAAAACAGGGCGGAATCGTTTGTGCTACGTTTGGGATGGTTTGTGCCACAAACCCCGTCGTTTGTGCTGCTTCCCTTCTTGAGATATTCAAAAAACAAGTTGGGGTGCTGGGGAAATGAAATTACCAGAACAAGCCCTAGTTAAAAACTCAGCTCCAGTAAAGCGTCGGTTATAATGGCACTGAATTTTTCACAGAAAAAGTTGAACCTGTGTTTTTTTATGGAACCGTTTATAATAGTCAGTGAATCAGGCAATGAAAGATTCTCTAGGTTTCAGAAAAAGTTGAAATATTTCAACTTTTCAGTGAATTTCTACGGTGTCAAACATTTGTTTGTTCATGTTACTCTGTTATCACTTCAAAGTAATGGGGATTTTTTGGATAGTTCTAGCCATTCCGTGAAAATTTCATTGACACAGTCAGTGCCATTATAACCGACGCTTAATACGACATGGCTGCTCATGTTTTGTATTTTTTTAGTACAACTCAAGTATGTAGGCACTTATATCATGCGTACGATTGAACCACGTACAAGCAAAACAGAAAATACCCTTTTATGATACTTTAAAACAGGGTTGCAGGAACAAACCTAAGAACGAGAATGAAGAACAACAAGAACAGAGAATTTTCATTGTTCCTGAGGAACGGAACCAAGAACGAGAACATACAACTGATAGGTAGACCATAAAGGATTTAAAGAACGAAGAACGGAACGAGAACAAATGAAATATTGAGAATAACAACGAGTCAGGAACAGAATCAAATGACTTGGTCTTTTTAGGAACGAGAACAGGAACAAGAACAGACATATGTTTGTTCCTACAACACTGCTTTAAAATACTTTTATACTAGGTACAAACAGATAAGAAGTATTTTGAGGTTTTTCCATTCTCCCGTGATAACTTTAGTAAATTTGATGGATGGAGTTCAAAGTTAGTGGAAGGGAAAACATAGTGATACTTTAGAGCTGATTAGTTTTTGGAGGTGATCAGGCATGAGGTGGCGTGATGAAACATGATTTGAAGTGTTTTGGTTGATGCATGATAGCAGGAAGGAATAGTTGAGCTTTATTAATAATCAGATTTCTAATTTATTAGAACGTGAGCTTATTCAGTGAAGCGTGAGGTCATGGTTTTCCTCTTTGTATCAAAAATTTATCAAATGTGGTGCGGATGGCTTAAAGAGTAGGCGTAGTAGTCTTGAAATGAAGTGTTTTTTGGACGTGAGTGGATGTGAGTTGGTGTGACGTGACGGGGCTCAAATCGAGACTGACTAATGCCAAATTGGGGGATAGATGGAGTAAGTAGATTTTCAGCGATTATTAGTTTTTTATCTTGAGGAAGGATAATTTAACATGAGGTCACGTTTTTATGTGAACGTTCGTTCTCTCGCTTTAAGTATAGCAAAACTTAATAGACTGACTCGAAATTTTGGGGAGTAGTAAAATGAGTAGGTCTCTAGATTTGATTGATTTTTGAAGTCGATCGAACATGAGACGTCATTTTGATTTACAATTTGAAATATGAATTTTGAAAATGAGTATAGTCAACCTCCGAACCGGATAATGCGAATAAGAAGAGTTGGTCATCCTCGAAAGCATATGAACTGTGAGGAAGTGTAATTTAACGTCAAGTCACTTTTTTTTTTTTGAGAAACCGTGTGAAATTATGGTTTTCTTTATGTTTGAACGTAAAATGACCTGACCTCACGCGATTCCATGTTTTATATTATAAAAAGCTGTTTTGTATGATACTTGATAAAACTTAACGTAAGTGGAGTTGGTGGAACTTTTGATTCTTAGAAAATTTATTTATTTATCTAAAAAAAATAAGTATTCGAATAACTTTCTTTAAAATAAAATAATTAGGTAAAGTCCGTTTTTAATATACTCTAGTATCTTCTATTTTTTTTTTTTTTTTTTTTTTTTTTTTTTTAGGATGAAGGGTCTACGTATTTCACATACATGATTGCATACTGGTTTGCCAGTCAAATGACCATTTTTCGTACAACTTTTCTTGTTACATACATATAACTTATCTGTTTCTCTTGAAATTTGAACTTACGCTTAATAACTATAGTGCCTCCTCGCCTCTCCGGGACTCGCAATAAAAATTAAATGAAGAAAAAAAGTTATTTTATCAGGCAAGTACTGCTATATTCCAAACTGCACAACCCAAGTTATTCTTATTTGTTACCCTCACCAAGAGTTCGAACAAAAATTTTTTCTAGTCTAGGCACACCACCTGAGGGGTATAGGAGCCAAAAAGCACTTGGGGCCAAAATCACCCCTTATTCGGGTATACCCTTTGTATCGAAATATTCATAAACAACACTTACGATTCTCGTCCCAAGCAGCATTGACATTGCAAATTCCTTTTAATATACGATAAAATAAAAAAATTAGTTGAAGGTATTAATTATTAAAAAAAAAAAAATAAAATACATAAAAATCTAGAGTTAGTAACAGCATAGATTAACCATACACAGATAGCTCACCGTACGTTAAGTTTTTATCACTCCAAAACTGAGCTAGAATGGTTTTTTGCTAATATCTTGGAAACAATTCAAGATATAGAGCTCGCAAATGCCTCATTTCGAAGATATTGAAATGCAAAATGATTTCATTTTTCTAAAGTTACTGTTATGGATTTACTTTTGGAATTAATTTCGAAAAACGATTTTTTTACTTTATGAGATATTTGTAAAAGCTAAGCAAAAGGTCGAATTTATTTTTAGTATTGAAGCTCATTCATAGAGAGCGTTCTAAAAAATGAATTAGTTTTATTAAAATAACTCGAGACTCACAGTCATATCTATGGCGATAATGTTTTAAAAATGAATCATGTATAAAATGTCGAGCTCTTTCGAATAAGCTGTTCCCGAACACAATGATTCAATTCTTTTCCAAGATATTAATAAAAAACTTTCAGACTCCTTTTCAACATTTATGAGTGATAAATTTGTATATAACGGTGTGCTATCTATGTATGCTTAATCTATGGTAACAGATATTATAATCCTAACACAGTTGGGCTCTGGTCACTTGCTTCCAACTCACGCACACCTTTTTAAATAACAATCATTATCTAACTGGGACACACCTACTTGAACAGTGTCCAAAATACCGCATCCAACGACTCTTTTCACGACCTCTGGACCAGTTCTCCCTTTATAATAAACTAACAGCTATACAAACTCCATCCAATCCCTCAACTAGAATTGTTCTATAATATCTAAATACTGATTAAAATAGTACTTACCTGTTGTTGAAATCACAAAAACTATCATTAACCAGAAATTCATTTTTCAACGCTGAATGCTTTGAAGTTGGCACTTGGAGTGTTCGGTTAAGTGTGAACGTTTACACTTCGTCTTCGAAAATGCGTTTGCGAAATTAATATCACTATGTTGTACGTACATACAGTGTGGCGTACTTTTATAGACTTACAAACATGGTACCTAAGGTGTCACATGATGCGCAATACAGAGGCAAAGCAGGAATTTCACGTCTCTAGCGAATCAGAGCCAGCGAACACACAAGGAAGAGGGGGTATGGTAAATCTCTGCAACCTATCGCGCTGAAGCCATACCCCCCCCCCCACCACAACCTGACTTCGCTATTCTACTGCATGGATAGCTGCTTGGCTTCCTGCAAACCTTCTGAATTTCGGAACCACATTGAGTCATCTGAGGAACAGAAATTTGAATGCGAAGAAAGGATTGTTAAATGAAACAAGTTTGGTAGTGAGAAAAATGGTGGAAACGAGTCTACTTTTGGAAATGATAACTGGAGTGACGTCTGGCGAGAGAGTTCTATTATCAAGAATCGATTTGACCCCATCAGATACCATCTTTCCCTTTGTCTGTAAGCGTAGGCAGTTTCGTACTAGGCTGGCGTTTTGTATGACCATCAATTAAACCCCAAACCAAACTTTAGATCGTGTCAGAATTTATTTGCTAGACCCAAATTTCAGTTATAGGTAGCTGCACAAATGTTTCACAAAAATTAAGGTTGAGGCGAAGCCAAGGGTCGTCGGACGACGAATGTTATTTGCAAGGTGGTGTGTTACAAAATACAGCACAGAAAGTAGGTAACTGAGGTAACTAACAGATGGAGCAGAGGAAGCAATCCGAGCGATGCAAGGATGTGAGTAAAGGGTGCTATTCTTAAATTATTATTATTATTAAATTTCTTCACTCTTATACCCCATACTGAGGCAGAAAATCTCCTCCAAAACGAATGCAAAACTTTCATTTGAGCACCCATATACATATGTAGTTCACCAAGCCGTTACATTCGAAAAAAAAAAAACTAATAGGAAAATATCGCCATTAACCACGCGGAAATGAATCACATAGTGCCTATATCTGTAATTCATTATCCTTTAACGTATCTTTGCTATGATGTGAAAAATAATACGAACGATAAGTCGAACATCGTTTATTGAACTGAACTTAAACTAGATTCAAATGTGAGAATGTGCTTATTATAATCCTACTATCTAATCTATTTAATCCTTCATGGATGTAACTTCAGTTCTTGAACTCAGACAATATTAAAGAGGGTTCAGTTTTTCCATCGCGGAATTTCATATTCTAACCTCAGTTCTTTATGTTTATCGCCAAGAATTCTTAGGTGTTCCAGGAATACTCGAAAAAAAAATAGGTAATAACGACCTCCCTTCAAATAATATTTTTTTCCCGCGCCATGTACAACTCAGGGCTAGAGACGCGATAGGGAAATTTATTGAACTTTACCCATGTTTATATTAAAAGGAGAGAGTACACTTTGGATGACTTAACGAAGGACAAAAGATTGATTGTGTCTGAAGTACTATTTGAAAAGGTTTTAACGGTATTGGGGAGATATACCGGGTGTCTATTCGATTCGGGTACCCTAGAGCGCTAAAATTCCTAACATAATGTTGTTAATTATAATTATTACATGAATGGGTACACTATATGAGATTCGTGAAATATAATAATTCAAAGTTAAGAATTTTGAGATTTTTCATGTTATTAAGGAGGCAACCAAGCGTGTATATTTAAAATTATTCGAATTAACTGAAAGCCATTTCAGGGAATTTTGCGCTTAAGGGTACCCGAATCGAATAGACACCCGGTATAGAGAACGTTGGATGCGGTATTTTGGACAGTGCTTCAGTAGGTGTGTCAAAGGTAGATAACGACTGTTTATTAAGAAAGTGTGCGTGAGTTAGAAGCAAGTGGCCGGAGACCAACCGTGTTAAGATTATTTGATCTTTATGGGAAAAAATATTGGGAATGTTGAGGGTTGGATGGAATTTTGTATAGCTGTTAGTTTATTATAAAGGGAGAACTGGTTCCAGAGGTCGTGAAAAGAGTCGAAGATGTATGATTTGAGAGAGTTTTTGAGGTCTAGTAGGCGATTGGGATGTAAGGGATAGGCAACATGAGCAGGGATCCTTCAGAGGAATGTTCCGCTTAATCATTTTTAGAAATATTACGAGAGTGATAGTATGCAACATAGGATAATGGTTATATCAATAGATGATGAGAGTTCGGCGAGCTATTTGATGGATATTGTGTGTTGTTTTTTGGAGTGGCAGTTCTGTATGATGAGTATTGCAGGGAGGGAATTGGTGAGTATGAACGTACTGTTGAGGAAGAACTCTAGAATGTGGGTTAGAGACAATTTTATTGCTTAAAGTCTTCAAATAATTTAGTCACATTCATTTCGTCCATCGATTTCTCAATTTATCGCGCCAAAGAAGCAAATCTTCAATTTCGTTTTTGATAAAAATTCCATTTCACGAATTTCAAAACTATGGCAACGATGAAAAGTTTCAAATTTTCAAGCGTGTAGGTACATACAATATCGTATTTTTCAAGGCTTAACGAGTTACCTCAGTATAAAGTACTTACAGCAGCTTTGTTTACACAACTTGTAGAAAAACGAAGTTCAAAAGGAATAATTTATCGGTATACGGCGTACGTGTCGAAAATTCTATAATTTTGGCGTAATATTTGATTCTTTTTTATTATTTTTTTTTAATCAGTTAGAAAAAATTAAACTTACGTCGTGTAAGTCGACCCTTACCACGATTTAAATATCACGGGTGAAGTGTCCCGTGTCTGCTTCCACTGCTATTCTGCCTTTTAGCGTCTGTGCTCCTCCCCTTGTCGTATTCTCTTCCCTCTAGGTCTCAACATTGAAAACTACGACAGTACGTGTAGATATTGCATTAAAATATCAGAACGAAATAGTTACGTGTAATCACGTTGTACGCGAATTTTACTGAACTCGCATATGAAGGAAAATTTTCAAAAAAAGGAGAAAAATAATTCATCGCTTGAATTTGAAAAAGTACTAATTCATTTACAGGGAGGGCTACATCTGGTAGGCTCTAAGATAGATATGTATCTAAAGCAGCAATTTTTTTAAGGCTACATTCATTTTTTTGCGTAGCATTTTTATTACAAAAACATGCAATGAATATAATTCAATAAGGAATGAATTTATTTACTTATCAAGTAATTATCATCAAAAACGAAGTAGCTGGTATAATGCTACCTTGCATAAATGGTTATAAGGGTGGGGGGTTGCCTAACGACCAAAGAGCTTTTTTATCTATTTGTTTTTTTTTTGTTTTTTTTTTTGTGTTTAAATCAATTTTCTGGAGATTTAAGCGATTTATCACCTTTTCCACTTGCATTTATGGAACTGAAATCCCCATCCCCTAAACAACTAACCTAAAACAGGCACTGCGTACCTTGGAGCAATTGCGCAGAATATTAAGATTCGTATTTCGGTGTACATAGTCTCCATAATTGTTAACTCAGTGTTTATTTTCACCTACGAAAATAATATGTGTTCTAGCGATTCTCGAAAATTCGATTATTTTTGAAGTGAGTATAGATGAAGCCTTTGGTATTGGAAAACTTATTTTCTTAGCTATGGTTCCTGATTTCACTCATTCCGAAAGTGAGTTAGGGCCTAATGGGTTTGTTATATTTTGATTTGCGTGCCAATGGAGATTTTGCAATTGAGAAATTTATGAGGTATCCTTTAGAGTCCTGCGCGGATAATCCGCTACTCGGTTTTACTCGGATATTACTCGTATCACGCTTGTTGCGAATAAACGGTTTGCGGATAAAGTTGTATCCGTATACGATTGTATCCGCTGGCGTACAGCACGGATATAACTATATCCGCGTATATCCGCAAAATATTTGGCTGTTACATGTTATTTCACGCCTTACCAAACCATAATTGCAAGTTGAAATGATTAGAGAATGACAATCACGTAAGTACAAGTTCAAATTTACTAAAAGAAAAGGGAAAACCCATGGAAAACCCCAGGAAAGAAGAAGTAAACGAATTATTCTCCACGCAATGACTCATCTCCGAAACACGCTATTATACCGAAGGCTAGTATTTAACAATAGGTAAACGTACCCAATACCCATAAGTACCATATAGACATACTAATAACATATTATATGAATACTTAAAAGAAAGTGATAAAAATCGCAGCACTCCTACTTAATTTTTGGATCATTAAAGATAGTAGAATATGACAACGATGAATCTCCGTCCAGGTATAAGCCTCCTGGACATGAGGAGTGGGGAAATTACCACTAATTCGTTTTTTTCCAAATTTCTAAAAATTTTAAAACTTTCACCTAATTACAGTGGGTGAAAAAACAAAGTTAGAAAACTGAGATTATTTAGCAACTATATAATCACCTCACAACTTCAATTAAAAAAAAAATACTCCCCCGCTTTTGTACATACTGTAAATCCTCCGCGATCTCTCACGTTCGCGTTCTATTAAACGACATCTTTGGTTGAATTGGTCACAAACCCTACTTGACGAGGGGTATGAAATATTTTATTATAACCATGATTACTCGATCACAGTACTACAAAAATGGATATAAGAATATATTTGTAAATTTTATTTTTATAATTTTTCCGCACAGAATTCAATGCCGACTAATTTCAAAATTTTGAAAAATAATAATTCCTTCTTAAATGACCAATGAGCTTGTTGTGTTAATATACTTTCCAACAATATTCGCCCCAATGAAATGCAAGAGTAGTTCTGTCAGTGTGTGGCTGTTTCCCTTATCAGTACAAATCAGTAAACGCATGAGGATGGAGAATTTGTTGAGGAGCCACAAAACGAAATTTAAAAACACGAAAACCACTTTAGAAAAAAATTCAAGAAATGAGTATCAATTCTCAAGAATCTTCATTCTTCACCACTCCGCTATCCACTCTTTCATGTTTTCTTCGGATGTGAACAGTGAAACATTGAATTTTCAATGTTTACGTTACCACTCTGCTAAAATTTGTTACTTAAAAAATTGAGTAGAGACCAAAAATTACGCTTAAGTGAATGTTGCGCACTTACATCACCACTTTGGCTTTTCTCGCACGATAATACGTAATACCACGGGGGATTTACAATTTTTTCTCTGTAAACCAAATAAAAATTTTTTTTGGGAAAAACCATCATTCCCTGTAATGTCGGATGGGGCGATTTTTCACAAATTGATGACTTGGGATGTTTTTAATTTTTTCGAAGTTGTTCAAAAATTGAACGGATTTTCAAGTTACTCAGCGCTATTGTTGCTTTTTATACTATTCGTAATTTTAAAAAAATTAAAAAATTGTCAATTTTGAGCAATTTGGATTTCTTGAATAGGCAAATTCATCTGTTTCTGTTGCATAAAAAAGTTGCCGATTTTAGTTAATTGGGAATTCTCAAACTGGTTATTTCACATCTGTAAAATCTGGAAACACTTTTCGCAAATCACGATGAAACTTCTTCGTTGCTGTATAGTCAAAACACATAGATTTATCGCATTGTTTTTTTACATAGGTTCCATTTCCCACCTGTACTACAACGTTTTTTCTTCAGCGCCATTGAATATATGGTTTATAAAGGCACAAGTTGAAGCAGCGCTTTATTCCAACGTTGACCGTCTGACTAAGAAGTATTCAACATTTTCACAAATTGAAAAGAAAATTCGCGAGAAAAATTGAAATTTGAAAATGATTTTCGTACGCGCAATGATTTCGACGGTGATAATATGCGGTAATTTATTTCATAATAAACCTTTTTTGATCAGGTTGCTTTAATTCTCTTCAATAATATTCAACGTAATCATGATTTTCTTACAGCAATTTAAAACGTATACGGCGATGGTTGGGACAGTAATAACGATTTAATTGATCTTAATATGAATATATAAATTGAGGAAATATTTTAAAGATTAAGTTTTTTTTCATTTTGAATCTTATACAGCATATTTTCATTACAGGCAAGACTATTGCAAACTACACTGGTATTATAAGTAATTTTATAGAAGAGTATAAAAAAACCAATGGACAGTACAAAATAACTTTGTGAACTACATTTCCCAAAGTAAGCGCCTACATTTCACCTATGTTATTGTCACAACCCAAATTTACCATTATTAATAATGAATTTTGTTTTTGTCCTTGGAACAGATATGGATGACAATGGTAACATAGAATTGAGTAAGTTACCTTAGCACATATGTATCGTCGAATATCATATTACTTGTAATAATTATGCATAATGTCTCCCAAATGTTAAAATTGAAATTTATACCTTTTTGTACATAAAAAAAATTGTTTTCCTACTATAAAATTTACTACACTTCTCTCCTTCAAAGCGAAATTCAATTATTCAACACGATAACTAATTTTCCTACACATATATAAATGGCATAACTGGATTCCATTGCCAAAACCAGAAGCGTAGGTTTCAGAACCCAGACCACCATACTTCCCAAATTTTCGATTTTATTTAATCATTCATTCAATCAACGCAAACCAATCAGAGTTCAAAAATGCCTCAATTCGAGTATTGATTAAAACTGCAAAAAATTTGTTTTTTATACTTCGGACAAAAAATCATACTTCGTCATGAAAATCAATCAATTCTCGTATAAACTATTAGTCCAGTAATAATATATGGAAGTCAGCGGCCATGAAATAATTTTTCTTATCACCAACTGAATGTAGCATTTTCATATCATGCCAAGTGCCAAAAACATGTTTTCGAGATAATCACGTTTTAAGTTTTGTACGTACACCTTGGAGGCTGAAAAGATTCATATCACAAAAACGAAGGCTTAGAGCAAACTTCCATCTATTCCATACCATCCAGTTTAAAATTTAAGTCGATCCGATTATTTGATGCCGAGTAATTCTGTTTTGAAAAATGTACTTTGCGCAAAATTTGGAAGTAAATGGTAAAAATTCATTGAAAAGTATTTCATTTTTTTCCTTCCGATACGAAATTATCAACAAAAAAATTACAAAAGAAGATAATAATTATCATTTTTTGAAAACATAAAAAAATTATAAAAAGAAATTTAAAAAAAAATTCAATCATTTCGATGGTAGTGGTATCTTTAGGCTACATTTTGAATCCTTAGAAAGTAGGTACCCGGTACTTTGATAGGTTCGGATGGTGTACATATTGTCCATGTATACCATGGTGGTTATAACTCTATTTCGCCAAAAATGGTACTTGGCATAGTATGAAAATGCTACATTCAATTATTCTTCAATCAATATTTACATTTTATCAATTGATGAGTTTGTTCGAATAGCGTATTTATAATACTAGTTTATAAAAATACAGTCAAGAGAACAACAACGACAAGAATAAAGTTTAAGGAAGAGATGGCGTTTTAAACAAGAAAAGAAAAGAAAATGTCAATTCGATGTACTATTCAGTATTTACATTGATACAGTGGACATTAAAATTCGCCAAAGCATTCCTCATTCATAAAAAAAAAAAAACAATGGTATGCGCAAAAAAACTTCTGAAAAACAAAGAAGTCAAGTTCAAAACGAGTCTTATGTGTAGGTATTGAACAAAAAGAAGAAAAAACAAAAAAAAAAAAAACTCAGCTACAAAATGATATGATACAAGAGCACAGATCAAGTTCTTTTCATTTCCCCTTAGAACTTGACGGTCGTCATTAGGGAAGAAATAAGAATTATCACGTACCTAAATATTAAATTATTTTCAATTTATCCAAGTTATAACTTATTGAAACTGCATGAAAATCTCGTCGGGATGTGCTGACATGTTGTTGTTGTTATTACCTAAGTATTTTAAAACTCACTGATTATTACATTCGGTAATACATATATTACAAATATTTGTCATCATGAGGTGTATCACTCTTGACCTATTTGTACTTATTGTTGAGTTATTGTGTCTGGAAAAATATAACGTACGCAAAGATCCGCGAATCATTTAAACATAATGAAACATTTGAACTCGTAGCCTGTATATCTATAACAATCTTTTAATGGATGACGGCCATTAAGTTCTAAGGTGAAATGAAGAGAATTTAATTTGCGGGCTTGTATCAAATCATTTTGTACCTGAGTCTTTTTTTTTGTTTTTTCTTCAATACACCTATACATAAAACTCTTTTTAAAATTGACGTCTTTACTTTTCAGAAGTTTTTTTTTAGTAGATTATAACTTCTATACGAATACAATCTTTTCAGCCGAGGAGGAGTACAAAAAGCACGTCATAGATAGTTTTAACGAAATTAGAAATGAATTTTATTTCCATCATGAAGGAGAAATTTTCACGGAACAAGATAATCGCATCGATATGAGAAACGCAAGTAACCATAACGCTATAAGAGGTAACATTTCCTCATTACTAAGCATTTTGACTTCACTACTTAATCATTTGCTATCCAGAATATCTCCAAATTTGAAAAAAAAAACACCATAGTAAAAAACAGCACAAGTAGCCATCACTTGTATTGCTATTTTACAGCAAATTTGACAAATTAAATATTTTTCTACTTTCAGCTGTGGTACGAAAATTTTGCTATCAAGTCAACTATGGAGAACGAAGCGATAATATAATGCCAAATTGCGAGATAATCATAGTTTTTCTAAAAATCATGATGATAATTAGGTACTATACTCAAATGATTCTTTCGACATTATCTGACAAAAAAGGATTCGATTTAATTTCAAAATTTATGAAATTAAATCAAATTTGCTCCATAAAATTGTGAAATGTAATTTAGTTTATTATGTCAAATTTGATGAACTTCAATTAAATTTTTCAAAAATTCGACGTAAAATATAAAATATGATGCAATAAAATCTAATTTTATCAAGTTACATCCAAAAAGTTACAGATATACTTTAATTCAACTTTATGAAATTTAATACGTTATCTTATATGTACTTCAACATTTTTGATGGAATTAGATGCAATTTCTTAAAATTTAATCAATTTCTAGTTGGTTAAAAATTTTAATTCATTTCAAAGTATTGCTTCTCTTGATTTAAACTTCATGAACGCAATTTATTTTCTAGTTATATATATTTTTACAATTCTTTAAATCAAAAAACTAGAAAATAAAAAGTAATAAAATCAGCGCAATTTTTCAAATAATAAAATCTGTACAATATCGAAGTACCGATTCCAAAGAAAAACTTAATATGAAAAAAAAAAAAAAAAAAAACTACAGAAAAATTACATAGTATTTCAAAAATGACGATTTCTAGAGAAGGAAAGAGATTCTTTTCTCCATTTAACCAAAGCATTTTAAATTTACTGATTGAGTGGCATAAATTTTTTTCTTAATTCTTAATGTCTTCCACAAAACATCAATGAGTGAACTAAGAAGTATAAATTTTACGAAAATTGGCAATTATGTAATAGGAAATCAAAATTTTTGATAACATTATACAATACGCTGCGTTCGTAATAGTTAATGGAATTTATTAAATTTTCTCCCACAGAGATTCAAGCTTATGTGAGATTTTATGATTTATTGTTAAATTTGTTTTCATATGTGCAACTGAAATGCTTGAAAATTTTCCATTTTTACTGAATATTTTAGAAATTAAAAATTCCTTGATCACTTAAATCATTGAGAATTTTCAACAAATTTTCACAAACTATCACTTTAAAACTGTAGCATTAACGTATTGAATCAATGAATAGTGAATACATATTATTGTACTCTGAAAACGTTCCATGATATGAGTGAAATAAAACCTTATATTAATGAACTTAATTTGTGCATATTGTAGATAAATTTGGTGGCATCATAATTAGAGGTGAGTTCAAGACATTACTCGAACGCCTAATTTTTCCCATTTATTTCAAAATATGCGTCTCACGTTATTTCTTTAATTCGTAGATTTTCTAAAAGATAAAATCTACCTGGAAGATCTAGCAAATTCATTTAGTGTGAATCGACGTGATCTCCCCCCCCCCCTCTATAACAAATTACCCATTTACCTACTGCAGACTGACTGGGTGAAGTCAAAATTTTTGTTGAGAAAAAAATCAAAAATCTCCCCACTTCCCCACAAATCCAACGACGAAGAGTTGCTCCTCTCCAAATAAATTCAATGCACCATTGTACGTAACCGTACCATACATCAGCTGATATTACAAAATCTGTAGTTCCTAAATTGATGTAGGTAATTTAGTACAATGAAGTATTTAATTATATGTCTATTAAAAAATTGAAATTTATGTAATTAATAGATAATCAACAGTAACTGTTCATTCATTACTACTTTTATAAATTACAAAAAACCTTGAAAAATGCTCATCTCATAAATTGATAAAAAAAAAATACAAAAAAAATTAATAGAATAAACTTTTCAAATTTGAATTTTTTTGAAAATTTACTAATGCACTTCATTATTTATGGTACGTTTTTTTAAGTTTGTTTTTTCATTCCTTGAAAAACAAATCAATTCCTTTCCTTTCTCAGAAAATTTTTTTCCATCGTCTTTCCTTATATTCGTTGAAAAATATTCATTTCATTTTTGTTTTTCGAATCATTTTTCCCATTTTTATTTCATTTTTTTCTCAATATGGTACATCTTTCGGCTTGAGAATCATTCGAAAAGGCAGGGATGGCATTTTACACGAAAAAAAACTTTTTCTACATTTACACGTCAAATAAGTGTAGAATATGTAGAATATGTAGAATATGTAAAATAAATGTAGAATATGTAGAATAAACAGTTTTGGATTTTTTTGGAGCGAAATGAATGAATGATTGACTGAGTAATAAGTTTACTGATTGAAGTTCGAAGATGATTTTTATTTCCATTTTTTGAAAAATGACTAGAGAAAAGAGTGATTTATTCGAAGCGCTGGATTACCGTTTGGTAATATGTCAGAAAAAGTATACAGCACTCTGTTTATTTGCAATAAACAGTTGACCAACACAGCTGAAACAAGGTTGAAAACTCACTGGTAAGTAATCATAATTACATCAAAGTTCTATTTCATTTCATTTTACAATAAACCTATTTCATTTTTCATTTTTTTATCTAATTAGAAATAGGTGTCGATATTGATCTTTTTTTTTTAATTTTTTGTTTCATTTTTAGAAAATACGTGAAATTTTCGTCTATAAAGACAGAGTAAAGAGTATTCTACATTTATTCTACATATTCTACATTGCTAGGGCACTAAGTGTATATTCTACATGTAAAGGTAAAATGTTATTCTACATGCCAACCCTGCGAAAAGGTCTCAAGGACCATATACACGTACTTATCTAGCCATGTCACTTCACGCTCACTAGAATACGTATAGCTGAGTAAAGGCGTGTACGCTGATTTCTTGTCGCATTTCGCGAAGAAACTTCTTCGCAATATTTTCATATTTTCGATCAGTGAAAAGAAATATATTTACGTAATCAGCACATGCTTAATGTAACTGTATATGTGGGCGGGGAGAGGAAAAAGAGGAGGCTGAGACATCAACATGGTCATCATTGCGTTGGCATGTGTACTAATTTTCAAACATTTCCAACTCCCCCACGATCTTAAAAGAAAGGCATAAAGGTCTCAGCAATTCAATTCACTTTTACAACGACAAAATTAAGTTAAATTTAAGAAAACGAATTTTTGAACAAGTAAAAAATCGTTGTCATATTCTTCCTTAATATTTGGATATGTTTTCGTCAACAAATGGCCATTTTACATCCTTTAAAAAATGTTCAGAAAATTTCTTTTCATCCATCTAACATGTGAGAAATAAGGACCCATGATCATATAATATTCGAAAAATGTAGCACTCGCTTTTCTGTTTTATATTTACTGGCGTGTAATGTACATTCAAACCACGGTTACTGTTTAAGGCTAAGGCTACACAAGCGACGCGGCGCGACGCGATTCTTAGTTGGTATTGCCGGATAACGCCGCATCATAGCTGGCTACACGGTAATTGGGCGGTCCCAACGTCACTTCAAGTTTCCGGCTTTTGTGGGAAATGATGATAAAATGAGTATAATATTAAGTGATAAACAACTGTTATAAATTTATTCAAAGCTACGTTTACATTCAAATAAATTTTTTGAATACTTTTGAATGTCCATAGAATCCTTCAATGAATCAATTTCTCCCACAGCTTGCCAGTCAAAAAAAAAAAAAAAAAAATCAGAAAATGCCCAAATATTTAATAACTCTAATATCACAATACTTATTTCATATAGACAAATGTCATTTACTAATTTATGTTTGAGTTGGAGTCGGCTCTGAGATAGTAAAAATTTTCTTGATATGGAAACAAACAAACCTCATGAATGTCCCAGCTTATCCAGCTGCGCGGTGAAGAGACCGCTTGTGTAGCCACTTTCATTAAACTATAGTAAGCGATATTTTCAAAAACCGCGCCGCGCCACTCGTGTAGCCTTAGCCTAACGCTGAAGTTTTTATGTACATATCACAGGTTTCACAAAATTTTGGCATTATAGCAGGGGTAACCAACTATGCGTTACCTATTGCGTATCATATCACAATTTCATGAAATTTTGCAAAGCTGTACAAGTGAAACAACACTGTGATTTGCGAGTTTCAAATTATAGGATTCCTTTTTCTTTAAGTGCGACTGAGTTGCACATTATAAAAGGGGAAATTTAGATTTTTTTTCAAAAAGTGGGATGGGCAAGTTCATAATAGTTGCTAAATGACCTTGAAAGAACGTGATAAAAATCTTAGCACTCCAACTCAATTTTTAGAGTCCTGAACATGAAGTAGAATGTTAAATCGAAAAATTCGAAAAAGAATCATTTTTTCAAAAAAATATAAAATCCAAGAGCCTAAACTAAAGTTGTATGAACGCACTCTTCAAATTAAATCATCTACTAAATTCCTTGGATTAACGTTTGATAAAAAGCTCACATGGGTCCAACATTGCCTCCAAATTAAAAAAGATTTGATGAAAACGCTGAATCTACTCAAAATATTAAAAAACCCAAAATACAACCCTTCTAGAAATATGTTACTCCAAATATATAGGTCCTTAATTCGTAGCAAAATAGAATATGGTTGCCCAGCCTTCGAAGATGCCCCTAAAAAAACATTATCAATAATAAACACAGTTCAAAACTCTGCAATACGTATGTGTATCGGTGCGTTACCCTCTTCTCCTATAGATAGCATTTACTGCGAAGCAGCCGAACCTCCCCCTGAATATAGAAGAAATCTAGTAACAAATAAATACCTTTTATCAGCAGTAGTAAACCCAACTAACCCTATTAGAACCGATATTAAAAACCACAACCTATATACTAACAGCTCAATTAAAGATTTTATAAAAATCCTCAAAAATAATAACCTTGATGTCCTAGTCTTTAATGAAAAAAACCCCAATTTCCCACAGTGGCTGTTAGAACTCCCAGAAATAAATCTATCAATGATAAACTACGGAAAAAAAAATTATCCCCATCATATAATCAAGAGACATTACCTTGAAATTGTAGACGATTACTTTGATTATATCCCATGCTTCACGGACGGCTCAAAAAATAATACAGACTATGTTGGATATGCTTTTTCCGTTAACCGAAGAATAAAGAACTTCAAAATTCATAAACACTCCTCAATTTATACGGCAGAAATTACAGCAATCCTACATTGTCTATTAACCTTACCCTCTCTTGCTTCAGACAACAATAAATTTTTAATCCAAACCGATTCTCTAAGCGCCCTAACAACCATTCAAAACAAATTCTCAATTGATCCAATAGTTCTTAACATACATTATCAACTACATCTCCTTAAAACACTAAATTTTAGCATTAAATTCATGTATATACCAAGCCATGTAGGAATTACTGGTAATGAAGAAGTAGATAATTACGCAAAATCCGCCACCCAATTTTCCCCTATCGATATTACATCAATCCAAGATATAAAAAATCTTTTCACTAAAATTGAACTCTCAAATTGGCAAGACAACTGGACAACAAAAACCCAAAACAAACTTTTTCGACACAAAAAATCTATAAAACCTTGGAAAAATTTATCTCAGCTAAATCGTTCAGAGGAAATAATAATTACTAGACTCCGAATTGGACATACAAAATTTACCCATAACCACCTCTTTCAAAA
Organism: Phenacoccus solenopsis; assembly: GCA_009761765.1. Taxonomy (NCBI): domain Eukaryota; kingdom Metazoa; phylum Arthropoda; class Insecta; order Hemiptera; family Pseudococcidae; genus Phenacoccus; species Phenacoccus solenopsis. Next base: position 13,309 of record VFXL01000113.1, on the reverse strand, counting down.
AGCCCCTAAACCCTTATGTGAATTTTGTAACACCGAACAAGTTTCAGTCACACACCTCCTTTTTGAATGCCCCAATATCAAACAAACCCGTGACAATCTAAACATCCAAACAACTAACATACCGGACAACCCAGACGAATTAAAAAAAATCCTATCCTTCATACACAAAATAAAATATAAAAACCAAATATAAATTAAACTCTCTACACTGGGCGTAACAATCCTGGCAATTATACACGCCCAGTATAATAAAAAGGGAAAAAAAAAAAAAAAAAAAAAAAAAAAAACAAATTTTTGGGTGATAAAAAATTTGTGTTAAGTTCATGGGAAAATTACGAGTATATTCATTTTTAACATTCTGACACGCTTTTCGTCAACAAACAGCGATTCTGCATCCCTCAAAAAATTACGAGACTTTTTTTCGCCCATCCAACCTGTGAGAAATAAAGGCTCATAAACACATAATAGGTACGTATTCGAAAACTGTAATATTCGTTTTTCCGTTGTACAATTACTATCATGTAATGTACGTTCGAACTACGCAGCGGTTGTTATTTAAAGCTAAAGTGCTTATGTACACATCGCAGGTTTCAAAAAAATTGACGTTACAGACAGGTGTAGGCGACTAGTCGTTACCTATTGCGTTATATTATATCACAATTTCACGAAATTTTGCAAAGCTGTACAAGGAAAACAACGTTGTGATTCGTGAATTTCAAATCAAACGATTCCATTTTTCTTCAAGTAGGACGAGTTTCATATTGGAATGAAAAAATTTCGATTTTTTTTTTACAAAAGGAAGGAACGAGGTCACAATAGCTACTAACTGACCTTGAAAAAACGTGATAAAAATCTCAGTTACCTCTCAATTTTTAGAACCTTTAAAACAAGGTGAAATTTTGAAACATTCGGAAAAATTCGAATAAAAAACGATATATATGCATGATAAAAAATTGTGGGAAGTAAATCGGAAAAAATTCAGTATATTTGCCTTCAACATTTGGATAAGTTTTTCTTCAACAAACGGCGGTTTTGCATCCTCAGAAAATTTCTAGACAATTTACTTTCTCCTATCGTCTTGGCAAAGTAGCAAATTCGTTGGTAATAAATTAGTTCAGTGCGAATCGACGTAATCTCCTTCCAACCCTGTACACTGAATTACGCACTGCACTTTGACTGACGTGACGTTCGTATTTTGGACGGCGTATACCATTCTATACCATTCTCATCCTTAGGCATCTAAATATTGACAAAAGTGACACTTTATACGAGTCATTTTGTACGTACTCTGCTATCGGAGTTGCATAGTAATATTTTTCTAGGTTCCCTCCTTATATTACTATGTGACCGTGAGTATTAAAATTCAATATATTTCTGTTCTTATATTTTTTATATGTTTTTTATTCAATAAAGAAAAACAGGTGATGCATTAAAAATTTAAAAATAAAAGACAAAATTTTACTGCTACAAAATTTGTAGTTCCTAAAATGATATAAAAAATTTTATATAATGAAGTAGGTATTATGTGTCTATCAAATAATGCAAATTTATGTAATTAATAGATAATTAACAGTAACTAGTCATTTTCATTACTATTTTTATAAATTACAAAAAATCTTGAAAATGTTTAACTCATAAACTGTTGAAAAAAAAATACAAAAAAAATAATAAATATATAAACTCTTTCAAATTCAATTTTCTTGAAAATTTACCAATACACTTCATTAGTTATGGCATGTTTTTGCTTTTAGTTTCATTTTCCATTCTTTGAAAAATAAATCAATCCCTTATTCTTCTCAGAATGTTCTTTGTTCTTTTTTTTTCTATTTTGTTAAAAAAAAAAATAATTTCGTTTTTGTTTTTCACATCATTATTTTTCATTTTCATTCCATTTTTTTTATCAATCATGTTCTTTTCTATATTTTTTTCTTGGTGAAAAAAATATACATATAAGATTATAACGATTCAAACACATTCTTTCAATAATTATTTTCACATATTATACTCCCGGGCTTCGCCACTTGGGCTGCTCCGCAGCTCCAACCCCCTGCTCACGCTCTCGCTTCGCTCGGCCTGCTCGCTTCACTCCAGCTGTTTGCTATCTCCGTCACTTATTTTCTGTGCTGCATTTTATGACACCACCTTCCAAATAACATTCGCTGGCTAACGACCCTTTGGCTTCACCTCAACCTTTATTTTTGCGAAACATTTCACTCTGGACTATGCATCGTACAGCTGCCCATGACTAAAAACTGAATTTGGCAAATAAATTTCGACCCGATCTAACATATGGTCTTGGGCTTTATTCATGGTCATACAAAACGTTAGCCAAATACAAAACTGCCTACACATAAAGACTAAGGGAAAAATGGTATCGGATGGGGTCAAGTCGATTTTTGATAACGAAACTCTCTCGCCAGACATCACCTCAGTTATCATTTCTAAAAGTAATATTTTCCTACATTATTTCTCAACAACATCACGATACAATACTCCTTCAAAATGAGTGAATGTGGTGGTAAGGCTCTAACATAAGCGGTTCTTTCCAATTATTGATTTAATCAAGTAATTATATAAAAACATTAATTATTACCTATAAGTATATAAAATAATGAAATCAATTTTATTTTTGAGAGGGGGGAGGGTGTTTACCCAATCATTAATAATTTGAGTGAATAACCAAAGCATTGAGAGGGGAGGAGTAAGAAGAAAGTAAATTTCAGAAAAAGCATTACTGCATCAGAATTGTTTGTTGAATTTTTTAAACTCCTTATATCATAAATATTTCATTTTCACACCTGCTATCATGCTCACAAAACATTAGATTGTTCTTTATAGGTATAACATGGCGCGTACAGTGGGTTACAAATGGCCAAAGTGCATAGTACTTGCAGCATCCATTTTAATCTGAACCTAAAGGGTATACCTAAATAATTGGTATCGAAAATAAACACAATTAAGTCTCACTTCACTCATTAATCACAAACCAACACCTACTTGAATTCTTTTAACGATTAATGAGAAAAAATTTTTTTCTTGATTTAACAACAGGCATAGCTTCAACATTCTGATTATTTGAATTTATACATATAACTGCAAAACTATAACAGATAGAAGGGTACAGTAAGCGCAAAAGTAGAGAGCCACTTTTTCTTCGCATAACCTACTGTACGTGTTGCTGGGGACGAAGTGTTATGAACTCGAAATTTTATGTAGTTAGGTACTAACTTGCGTTTTTTGCACTGTGTATTGAAGTAAAGATGTTCTGAGCGCATACGATGTTTTAGTTTGAACTTTTTGAATAAATAAATTAAATTGGCCGCATTGGCTCTCTACTTTTGCGGACCATTTAATAACTAAAAACCATTTTTGTGATTTCGATAAAAATGTTAAAATTTTATATATACAAAATAAAGGTAAAAAACTTGATGCTGCGGAAGAATTTTTCATAGAGAAACATGGTCATTTAAAGTATAACGTAATTAACGACGGCATTCCTACGTCGTCCTTTTTAAAAAACGTAGTTAGCAATTACTTCTAGTACGTATATTTTCATTCCATATCTATACCTGATGATGGCATTACGCCGAAACATGTTGTGTATAATTTTTTGTAATTTTTTGTAAATTTTTGTAATTTTTTGTAAATTTTTTGTGATTTCTTAAATACACAGTAATATTGTCGGCTTTTTCGTAACAGTGATAGTCTTTTTATTAAATATATATTGGGGAGAAGTTGTATACTATATCCCGAATTCACTTCCATACATGATGTTGGAGGGGGGAAAACGTGGTTATCAACCTAAAATAGTGGTGGGGGTACAGGAGGGTTCGAAAATTTTTTATCGCTGTGTCGTATGATAAAATGAGCCCAAGTGACAAGGGCGAGGGAGGGAGTAACGATCGGGGGAGAAGGAGAGGGAGGGAAGAGGTGAGTGATGAGTACAATTTATAATATAGACGACGTTACAAATTTCAACTGAATAATACAATTAACGCTCCTATTATTAACGCTTTTTCCCATATTTTCCCTAGTATCCACACAAAAAAGGTGACATATCTCTTGAAGGGGGGTGATACAAACCAGTACAAACGTAGTACAAACGATTACACTTATTTTCAAACCTATTTTCCACCAAGGGGGTGCAGACATTTCTCCAGCACCCCTACGTTTTTTTGAAATATCTCAGGAAGGGGGGTTGGTACAAACGAAGGCGTTTGCGGTACAAACCGGTACAAACGAAGTACTAACGATTGCACCTAGTTTCAACCCCGTTTTCCACCAAGGGGTTGCTGACATTTCCCCAGCACCCACTACGTTTTTTTGAACTATCTCAGGTAGGGGAGTGGTACAAACGACGGGGTTCGTGGTACAAACCAGTACAAACGTAGTACAAACGATTGCACCTAATTTCAACCCCCATTCGCAAGGTGGGGGTGCCCACGTTTCCCCAGCACCCCCTACGTTTTTTTGAAATGTCTCAGGATTTGCAGATGTTGGCAAAAGAGCCGTTAAATTTTGTAAACAATTATCACCCACGCTTAAGCGCGCGTTGTATTTTTTGGTATTTTCGTTATTACTTTGGTTTATACCGTCCGATTGCAATTATTCTTGAATTTAATATTTGTGTTGTGAAATTATGTGAGTAGCATTAAAAAGAATGTTTATATACAATTATTAGAAAAGATGGGAAATTTTTCGTTAACGTCGAATAAAATTTTGTAGAACGGGCGAGTTTTTTTTTTTTTTTTTTACCTACTTAAAGAGGAACCCTCGATGAAAAAAATGTATACAAAAAAAATTTCATTCCAATATTTTCCAGCCCTATTATACGTATTATAATAGTAGCGTTTTCAAGCGTTGAAATTCGCCACGCTCAAGGTCAGACAGGTTTCGTTTCTGTTTGGTCCCTACAGCCGAACCAACGAACGCGTTGCGCGAACGCGACCAACGTCGCAAAAATATAGAAATTCTCCGCACATTCGTCTTCAATTGCGGGATCATTTACCAATCGATTTTCTCGAATTTTTGAAATATCGTTCGTGTTGTGGATCCAAAGACGTAGAATTGAAAAAAATTAAAAACGGTCGAACGGAAGCGAAAATATGAAAATTTCGGTTTTCGCTCGGCCCCTCCCTCCCATTTGGGGCTAAGAAGTTAAAAATGAGCACCAATCATCGGGACATCGCCTTACATGAGATGTTTAGGATAAATTCGAAAAAAATTTAATTTCGTCGATTTTGGTTTTTTTTTCGGAATTTTGGGCCCCAATTAAAAAGTGAAGGGTGCCTCGGAGCTCATTGGGAGTTATTATAAAAAATGAAGTACTCGCGCTGTAGAATAGGTTAGACGGAAAAATAGGAAAAAAATTTCGAGACGGGGGTCCGGAAATGAAATTTTGGGACCCCTCCCCCCACCTGGGGGCTAAACTCGTAACGACGATTTTAAAACCTATTCCGTAGCGATAGAAACTTGAATTCGAAATTTCAAAAAAATCCCTTCGACGGTTCTCCAGTTATAAGCGTACAAACATACAAACAAACAATTTCTCACCTTTATAAATATAGATTACAATAATCACCCAAATTTTCTTTACTTTATATAGTCGTTATGTGATGAAGAACCTTTACATTCGGTAGGAATTTTCCCTTAAAATTAATAACTACTGGTTAGTAAAGAGAAATTTTTCGTTTTAGGTCTTTGAGTAGATATCAATATAGTAATATGGAGAGATAAAAGTGTAGTTCCATCAGGGTTTTGATAGATAGCGCAGCGCCAACTATGAATTGTGCACTTGGTGTGCACTTACTGTGCAGTACCGTGTAACATTGTACATTGCGATGGGTTTTCAGGTTTGCTGCGTGACGTCAGAGATTAGTGGGGAAAGAGGAGTGTTGAATGAGCACCAATCAGCACTTTCTGTTTGCGTCCGACCTCTAGTAAGGGGACGTTGATGCCTTGTTGGTGCACATCAACTGCACAATTCGCATCTGATATAGCACCCTCTATCAGGTCCCTTGATGCGTAATGCTAAGAGTATGGCTTTTATCTCTCCATATTACTGTATTAATATTCAAAGTTTTAGGTAGTGCCCTTCTCAACGCGGACAGACTATAATAATTATATTCAGTTTCATCCTTCTTTACCTACTTAAATTGAATAGGTATATCCGATCCTTGCAAAGAAAGTCTATAAAAGGGGGCTAAATTGGACCAAACTCTTACATTCCCTACTTCATTTCATACAGATGAAGCATACAAAACTTCACGCCTCTATCTTCATTATTAGTGGAGAAAACCCGGTGAACTCAAATTATTGTTAATCGCTTAGATGAGAGGATAATAACTCAAAGAGTCTTTGTCGAAGAGTAATAAATCTGTACCTTGCTTTGAAGCTCTCGACGAGATCTTTAAAATGAGTTATAAATATATCTATTACGACCCATAGTGTTGGTAAAAACTTCATACACGCTATAGAGTAAATCCTGTTCACAGAATATAAGCTGAGTCGGCCGTTTGCTCGTGTCTACGGGCATTTTCGTTCATTTTCATGACAATTTGGTTGTGTTTTGAACTTGACTCGCAGAACAACCGTTTTGCCCAATTCTTTCTCGAACTCAGTATTGTTGAGGGTTTTTTTTTATTTTTTGGAAACTCTCCTTCACTTGCGTGTGTTGCGAAATCGGCGTACTAGCCTAGGTGAATATACGCTTTTCATTTCGCAATTTCAATATGATACCTGCACGTACGTGGCGTCGTATATGAAATTAATGAGCTTTCAAAATTTGTTTTTCGGCAAGCTGTGTAAACACAACTGCTGCACGGCACACTGAGGTAAAGTATTAAGGCTGCGCTCTTCTACGAAATGCGTACGAAATGCAGGTGACGTTAATGGGTAAAAATGTTGGAATCTGGTTTTTGGGCTGCGATCTTTTCAGACTACTTCATATTCTTAATGATCAAAAAGCTGCCTATCTGAACACAACTATGCGATCAGTCTCCTTCACTTGCGTGAGTTACCAAATTCACGTACTACATGAGTATATGCTTTTCATTTCGCAATTTCAATGTGATACCTGCATGTACGAGGCGTCGGTGACGTACGTAAAATTATTTCTCTTAAGCTTTCAAAATTTGTTTTTTGGCAAGCTGTGTAAACACAACTTACTGTTGTGCGACACACCTAGATCACGTGTTAAAGCTGTGCTCTACCTCGGAAACGTAGGTAACGTTAGTAGGTAAAAATATTAGAATCTGGTTTATGGGCAGCGATCCCTTCAGACTCCTTCATATTCTTAATGAACAAAATTCTGCCTATCTGAACACAGCTACGTAACCAGAAATTCATGACATTGAATTTCCAAGTTGCTACCTTCAAAATTTCTATTACACCATGTCAAAAAAACGCAATATGCATGGAGCAGCACGCGCTATGACCTTGAGAAACACGATATAACGCGCGCTCGAAAGTTTCAAGTCTTTCTGCGTCGTCGATAAACTTCTAAAATCACGAAGTAAAATTACTATCGAAAATGATGTTGAGCGTTGCTTCTTATGAGGGAAGCAATATTATGAAATCTAATCACACGACATCAAACTTGGTTGAGTCATTTGAAGGGAGGTTGTATATATATATATATATTTTTTTTTTCAATGGGAAAGCGACATTGTTGAAAAATTATTCAACTGAAGAGACTCACTTCGAACTCATTTGAAAACTTGGAAATTTCCATCACCATACAACATCACTGGAAAATGTGAAAGTGTAGACTCGAATATTCCAACGAATTTCTGCATCGTGAAACTCTGATTACTACTCATTTGCACAAATCAAAATTCCCCAAATCAGGTAGCCGAACCCATTATCGAAATGAGTGGAATGCGAATACAACAGTGAAAACAAATTTTCTGATAGTAAAAGTTTTTTCAGTACTCATTTCAAAAAGTGAGAATTTCCACATTCCCAGGGCGACCTATTTGTGGCATTGAAATGGAGAACTGACGTTAGAAATGTGTGACCGTGAAAAAGAAGACTGGATCAAATTTGATCAACTACCTATCATGAAATTTCATTAAAAAATTCAGTATTTAATCAAAGAGAATCAGACTTCATTTAGTAGGTGCATTTCGCCTGCACCCCCTTGGTGGAAAATGGGGTTGGTGATAGGTGCAATCGTTTGTACTACGTTTGTACTGGTTTGTACCACGAAGCCCGTCGTTTGTACCACCCCCCTTCCTGAGATATTTCAAAAAAATGTAGGGGGTGCTGGAGAAATGTCTGCACCTCCTTGGTGGAAAATAGGTTTGAAAATAAGTGTAATCGTTTGTACTACGTTTGTACTGGTTTGTATCACCCCCCTTCAAGAGATATGTCACCTTTTTTGTGTGGATACTAGGGAAAATATGGGAAAAAGCGTTAATAATAGGAGCGTTAATTGTATTATTCAGTTGAAATTTGTAACGTCGTCTATATTATAAATTGTACTCATCACTCACCTCTTCCCTCCCTCTCCTCCTCCCCCGATCGTTACTCCCTCCCTCGCCCCATCCTCGATCCTCAACATCGTCGAATAATTTGGCAAATTTGCAATCGTGAAATTCAAAATTTAATAGATAATGCATAAATATTCGCTGAAACTGAAAATGTAGGCATATTTTATTTCTAAGATAGAGCAAACAGTAGACAAAGATGCAGAAGCTGTATGGACAGCACGCTTTCCGCACTCAGAAGCCATCTGAAATATATCCGACTGCAATCTCTTCATTACATCTACTGAAAAAGAAATTCTGGATCATTTTAACGTAGGTAATATTTCATATTGTATTGCAAACTCATCACCTTGCATGTAATTTTTTTTTTTTCCTATGACTAAAAATTAGGTAATTTTTTTACATTTTTTATGCTACGAGCAAAATCAAGAACTAAGTATCTTATCCACACAGCCATTTTATACGATGTAATTAATTATTCTAATATCAATATGAATGATTCAATAAATAATGAATTTTAATTATAACATGAATATGACATGAAAAGTTGTAATACGGATTTTGTTGACTAGAAATTTTTTCGAGTTCAGAACTTCGCGTTGTGGAAATAGTTCCTTAGTTCTTTGCAACTGGAATACTTGGAGAATTTTATACTATTCTTACTCGACTTATTTACCCACAACCCTATAAGTGATTTTTTTTTTGCGTTTCAAGTCAAATAACTATTTTTCAAGAGTAAGAACAGTAGGATATAATTTATTTGAACCAAAAAAAAAAAATCTATTTAATTACCTACCAAGTGTAACTGTAGGTAAGCAAGCAGCCATATATACCTCTTAGCAATGCGTTTTTCATTCTGTGCGATGACAAGAGGTTTTAATGGTGTGACATTAAAACTTTTTAACTCAGGTTATATTGTTGTAATTTATACATACCATCCTTTCATAATGAATTTCATAATTTTTTTTTAATTTTTCATCAAAAAGCAAATAAAAGTTACCAATAATTTTCAAGCCTCGGAATGTTGTTTGTTGAGAATGCATATCACTTTTTTACAATATTCAACATTTTTTTACAATTTAAATTTTAAAATATATGTGAAGAATTTTTAAGAATAAGTGTTTTTAAAAAATTTTTTTTTTAGCTGAGTTTTTAACTAAAAAACGACAGCTATTATAGCCTACCTGATTTGGGAAGGAAAGGTCGGGGAGGGTAGGGTTTTCAAATTTTTGCGTTTCAGACCATTTGTAATCATCAGCCAAATGTCCAACTTTTTTTTCCAATATACTATTCTGTATTATCTTTCTACTTGAATAACTATGGAATTTTAACGAATTCTGTACTTCTTAGAATATTTTTCATTGATAAAAAAAATAAAAATTAGCACTGCCCATTTCGATTTGATCTACCAGCTTGAAGAATATTTAATGCATTTCACACCATCCAGGGGCGTAAGAAAGGGGGGATGAGGGGGGAGCTTCCCCCCAGGTGTTTTGAAAAGTTGGGAAATTTATAATTGTTCAACGCTGAAATTGGGAACTTGAATTTCTTTTGGAAAAATAAGAACTCGAATAAATTTGAACTGATGCCAACCTATATCATGTATAGCGTACAACCAGGGACGTAGCCCCCTTGGCTTTTGGAAAGTTGGTAAACTTCACCACTTGCTCAGTATTATTATTACAGCTATTTTTAAAGTTGGTAAAATTTCGTGGTATTAGTTGGCAATTTTTGGTTTTCTCCCCCCACCCCCCTGAAGAATGTCCTCGGTACGCCCCTGATACCATCCCAGTATTTCTGAATCTGTAGCCGGAATACTTTCATTATGATGTTTCACCATGTTCATTTTTTTTATACAGGCAGTTCCGTTAGCATCCTAATAAGCAAATCAAATCTTTTTTCATTTTCTCCAAATCTGTTTTCTCAAACTTACTTAAGAGAGGCTGAAAACCCTTATAAATCTAATGCTGAAAGCAGACAAATCTCTTAAAATTAAATTTCCATGTTTAATTTCTACAACTTTTAATAGCAATTCCAAATTATTGCGGTAAAATTCAAGTTCAGAACATACACAAAAGGTGTACAATATATTAATAAAATTTTTAATTAAAATAACAAAAACAACGAAATCTCTGGTTCAAGTCTTTTTTTAATTTCAATGTAATTTATTATTTGTGAAATAATATTTCATTACATACTTTATTTTGAATTTTTGGCTTTTATATGTGGCAAAGTTATTACAGCGACTGCAGGGCTTTAGCTTTATCACCACTGGAATGATATAAAAAAGAATAATATTATTATTTGAATTTTTATTATTAAAATTCTGAAATAATATTTTTGATCAATTCAGTAAAAATAAAATTAATCCTATTCACAAGAAAATATTCATCATTTTTTCATTCAATTTTTAATTTTTTTCAGAATTTTTGGAACAGTTATAATGCATAAATCGTAAATAGGCTAGATAAAATAATGTAATTTTTATTGAGTTATTAATTTAGTTCAAAACTAAAATTAAATGAATATTTAAAACATACTTTACTCAAAAAATTTAATTGAATAAATTCAATTTAATAATAAAAAAATATTAACTAGGATCAATTAAAATTTTGTCAAATAAACTACTAAGCATTACATTGTTCAAAATAAAAATGAAACCATGGCTTGCACCACAAATAATTAAAAAAACAAGCCACTTACAAGGTTGTGAATAAGATACTTAGTTCTTGATTTTGCTCGTAGCATAAAAAATGTAAAAAAATTACCTAATTTTTAGTCATAGAAAAAAAAAAAAATTACATGCAAGGTGATGAGTTTGCAATACAATATGAAATATTACCTACGTTAAAATGATCCAGAATTTCTTTTTCAGTAGATGTAATGAAGAGATTGCAGTCGGATATATTTCAGATGGCTTCTGAGTGCGGAAAGCGTGCTGTCCATACAGCTTCTGCATCTTTGTCTACTGTTTGCTCTATCTTAGAAATAAAATATGCTTACATTTTCAGTTTCAGCGAATATTTATGCATTATCTATTAAATTTTGAATTTCACGATTGCAAATTTGCCAAATTATTCGACGATGTTGAGGATCGAGGATGGGGCGAGGGAGGGAGTAACGATCGGGGGAGGAGGAGAGGGAGGGAAGAGGTGAGTGATGAGTACAATTTATAATATAGACGACGTTACAAATTTCAACTGAATAATACAATTAACGCTCCTATTATTAACGCTTTTTCCCATATTTTCCCTAGTATCCACACAAAAAAGGTGACATATCTCTTGAAGGGGGGTGATACAAACCAGTACAAACGTAGTACAAACGATTACACTTATTTTCAAACCTATTTTCCACCAAGGAGGTGCAGACATTTCTCCAGCACCCCCTACATTTTTTTGAAATATCTCAGGAAGGGGGGTGGTACAAACGACGGGCTTCGTGGTACAAACCAGTACAAACGTAGTACAAACGATTGCACCTATCACCAACCCCATTTTCCACCAAGGGGTGCAGGCGAAATGCACCTACTAAATGAAGTCTGATTCTCTTTGATTAAATACTGAATTTTTTAATGAAATTTCATGATAGGTAGTTGATCAAATTTGATCCAGTCTTCTTTTTCACGGTCACACATTTCTAACGTCAGTTCTCCATTTCAATGCCACAAATAGGTCGCCCTGGGAATGTGGAAATTCTCACTTTTTGAAATGAGTACTGAAAAAACTTTTACTATCAGAAAATTTGTTTTCACTGTTGTATTCGCATTCCACTCATTTCGATAATGGGTTCGGCTACCTGATTTGGGGAATTTTGATTTGTGCAAATGAGTAGTAATCAGAGTTTCACGATGCAGAAATTCGTTGGAATATTCGAGTCTACACTTTCACATTTTCCAGTGATGTTGTATGGTGATGGAAATTTCCAAGTTTTCAAATGAGTTCGAAGTGAGTCTCTTCAGTTGAATAATTTTTCAACAATGTCGCTTTCCCATTGAAAAAAAAATATATATATATATATACAACCTCCCTTCAAATGACTCAACCAAGTTTGATGTCGTGTGATTAGATTTCATAATATTGCTTCCCTCATAAGAAGCAACGCTCAACATCATTTTCGATAGTAATTTTACTTCGTGATTTTAGAAGTTTATCGACGACGCAGAAAGACTTGAAACTTTCGAGCGCGCGTTATATCGTGTTTCTCAAGGTCATAGCGCGTGCTGCTCCATGCATATTGCGTTTTTTTGACATGGTGTAATAGAAATTTTGAAGGTAGCAACTTGGAAATTCAATGTCATGAATTTCTGGTTACGTAGCTGTGTTCAGATAGGCAGAATTTTGTTCATTAAGAATATGAAGGAGTCTGAAGGGATCGCTGCCCATAAACCAGATTCTAATATTTTTACCTACTAACGTTACCTACGTTTCCGAGGTAGAGCACAGCTTTAACACGTGATCTAGGTGTGTCGCACAACAGTAAGTTGTGTTTACACAGCTTGCCAAAAAACAAATTTTGAAAGCTTAAGAGAAATAATTTTACGTACGTCACCGACGCCTCGTACATGCAGGTATCACATTGAAATTGCGAAATGAAAAGCATATACTCATGTAGTACGTGAATTTGGTAACTCACGCAAGTGAAGGAGACTGATCGCATAGTTGTGTTCAGATAGGCAGCTTTTTGATCATTAAGAATATGAAGTAGTCTGAAAAGATCGCAGCCCAAAAACCAGATTCCAACATTTTTACCCATTAACGTCACCTGCATTTCGTACGCATTTCGTAGAAGAGCGCAGCCTTAATACTTTACCTCAGTGT
>VFXL01000112.1:0-60000 GCA_009761765.1 Phenacoccus solenopsis | reverse complement strand
TGCCGTGCAGCAGTTGTGTTTACACAGCTTGCCGAAAAACAAATTTTGAAAGCTCGTTAATTTCATATACGACACCACGTACGTGCAGGTATCATATTGAAATTGCGAAATGAAAAGCATATATTCACCTAGGCTAGTACACCGATTTCGCAACACACGCAAGTGAAGGAGAGTTTCCAAAAAATAAAAAAAAACCCTCAACAATACTGAGTTCGAGGAAGAATTGGGCAGAACGATTGTTCTGCGAGGGGTTTGCGGTACAAACCAGTACAAACATAGTACAAACGATTACACTTATTTTCAAACCTATTTTCCACCAAGGAGGTGCAGACATTTCTCCAGCACCCCCTACATTTTTTTGAAATATCTCAGGAAGGGGGGTGGTACAAACGAAGGCGTTTGCGGTACAAACCAGTACAAACGAAGTACTAACGATTGCACCTAGTTTCAACCCCGTTTTCCACCAAGGGGTTGCTGACATTTCCCCAGCACCCCCTACGTTTTTTTGAACTATCTCAGGTAGGGGAGTGGTACAAACGACGGGGTTCGTGGTACAAACCAGTACAAACGTAGTACAAACGATTGCACCTAATTTCAACCCCCATTCGCAAGGTGGGGGTGCCCACGTTTCCCCAGCACCCCCTACGTTTTTTTGAAATGTCTCAGGATTTGCAGATGTTGGCAAAAGAGCCGTTAAATTTTGTAAACAATTATCACCCACGCTTAAGCGCGCGTTGTATTTTTTGGTATTTTCGTTATTACTTTGGTTTATACCGTCCGATTGCAATTATTCTTGAATTTAATATTTGTGTTGTGAAATTATGTGAGTAGCATTAAAAAGAATGTTTATATACAAATTATTAGAAAAGATGGGAAATTTTTCGTTAACGTCGAATAAAATTTTGTAGAACGGGCGAGTTTTTTTTTTTTTTTTTTACCTACTTAAAGAGGAACCCTCGATGAAAAAAATGTATACAAAAAAAATTTCATTCCAATATTTTCCAGCCCTATTATACGTATTATAATAGTAGCGTTTTCAAGCGTTGAAATTCGCCACGCTCAAGGTCAGACAGGTTTCGTTTCTGTTTGGTCCCTACAGCCGAACCAACGAACGCGTTGCGCGAACCCGACCAACGTCGCAAAAATATAGAAATTCTCCGCACATTCGTCTTCAATTGCGGGATCATTTACCAATCGATTTTCTCGAATTTTTGAAATATCGTTCGTGTTGTGGATCCAAAGACGTAGAATTGAAAAAAATTAAAAACGGTCGAACGGAAGCGAAAATATGAAAATTTCGGTTTTCGCTCGGCCCCTCCCTCCCATTTGGGGCTAAGAAGTTAAAAATGAGCACCAATTATCGGGACATCGCCTTACATGAGATGTTTAGGATAAATTCGAAAAAAATTTAATTTCGTCGATTTTGGTTTTTTTTTCGGAATTTTGGGCCCCAATTAAAAAGTGAAGGGTGCCTCGGAGCTCATGGGAGTTATTATAAAAAATGAAGTACTCGCGCTGTAGAATAGGTTAGACGGAAAAATAGGAAAAAAATTTCGAGACGGGGGTCCGGAAATGAAATTTTGGGACCCCTCCCCCCACCTGGGGGCTAAACTCGTAACGACGATTTTAAAACCTATTCCGTAGCGATAGAAACTTGAATTCGAAATTTCAAAAAAATCCCTTCGACGGTTCTCCAGTTATAAGCGTACAAACATACAAACAAACAATTTCTCACCTTTATAAATATAGATTACAATAATCACCCAAATTTTCTTTACTTTATATAGTCGTTATGTGATGAAGAACCTTTACATTCGGTAGGAATTTTCCCTTAAAATTAATAACTACTGGTTAGTAAAGAGAAATTTTTCGTTTTAGGTCTTTGAGTAGATATCAATATAGTAATATGGAGAGATAAAAGTGTAGTTCCATCAGGGTTTTGATAGATAGCGCAGCGCCAACTATGAATTGTGCACTTGGTGTGCACTTACTGTGCAGTACCGTGTAACATTGTACATTGCGATGGGTTTTCAGGTTTGCTGCGTGACGTCAGAGATTAGTGGGGAAAGAGGAGTGTTGAATGAGCACCAATCAGCACTTTCTGTTTGCGTCCGACCTCTAGTAAGGGGACGTTGATGCCTTGTTGGTGCACATCAACTGCACAATTCGCATCTGATATAGCACCCTCTATCAGGTCCCTTGATGCGTAATGCTAAGAGTATGGCTTTTATCTCTCCATATTACTGTATTAATATTCAAAGTTTTAGGTAGTGCCCTTCTCAACGCGGACAGACTATAATAATTATATTCAGTTTCATCCTTCTTTACCTACTTAAATTGAATAGGTATATCCGATCCTTGCAAAGAAAGTCTATAAAAGGGGGCTAAATTGGACCAAACTCTTACATTCCCTACTTCATTTCATACAGATGAAGCATACAAAACTTCACGCCTCTATCTTCATTATTAGTGGAGAAAACCCGGTGAACTCAAATTATTGTTAATCGCTTAGATGAGAGGATAATAACTCAAAGAGTCTTTGTCGAAGAGTAATAAATCTGTACCTTGCTTTGAAGCTCTCGACGAGATCTTTAAAATGAGTTATAAATATATCTATTACGACCCATAGTGTTGGTAAAAAACTTCATACACGCTATAGAGTAAATCCTGTTCACAGAATATAAGCTGAGTCGGCCGTTTGCTCGTGTCTACGGGCATTTTCGTTCATTTTCATGACAATTTGGTTGTGTTTTGAACTTGACTCGCAGAACAACCGTTTTGCCCAATTCTTTCTCGAACTCAGTATTGTTGAGGGTTTTTTTTTATTTTTTGGAAACTCTCCTTCACTTGCGTGTGTTGCGAAATCGGCGTACTAGCCTAGGTGAATATACGCTTTTCATTTCGCAATTTCAATATGATACCTGCACGTACGTGGCGTCGTATATGAAATTAATGAGCTTTCAAAATTTGTTTTTCGGCAAGCTGTGTAAACACAACTGCTGGACGGCACACTGAGGTAAAGTATTAAGGCTGCGCTCTTCTACGAAATGCGTACGAAATGCAGGTGACGTTAATGGGTAAAAATGTTGGAATCTGGTTTTTGGGCTGCGATCTTTTCAGACTACTTCATATTCTTAATGATCAAAAAGCTGCCTATCTGAACACAACTATGCGATCAGTCTCCTTCACTTGCGTGAGTTACCAAATTCACGTACTACATGAGTATATGCTTTTCATTTCGCAATTTCAATGTGATACCTGCATGTACGAGGCGTCGGCGACGTACGTAAAATTATTTCTCTTAAGCTTTCAAAATTTGTTTTTTGGCAAGCTGTGTAAACACAACTTACTGTTGTGCGACACACCTAGATCACGTGTTAAAGCTGTGCTCTACCTCGGAAACGTAGGTAACGTTAGTAGGTAAAAATATTAGAATCTGGTTTATGGGCAGCGATCCCTTCAGACTCCTTCATATTCTTAATGAACAAAATTCTGCCTATCTGAACACAGCTACGTAACCAGAAATTCATGACATTGAATTTCCAAGTTGCTACCTTCAAAATTTCTATTACACCATGTCAAAAAAACGCAATATGCATGGAGCAGCACGCGCTATGACCTTGAGAAACACGATATAACGCGCGCTCGAAAGTTTCAAGTCTTTCTGCGTCGTCGATAAACTTCTAAAATCACGTAGTAAAATTACTATCGAAAATGATGTTGAGCGTTGCTTCTTATGAGGGAAGCAATATTATGAAATCTAATCACACGACATCAAACTTGGTTGAGTCATTTGAAGGGAGGTTGTATATATATATATATTTTTTTTTCAATGGGAAAGCGACATTGTTGAAAAATTATTCAACTGAAGAGACTCACTTCGAACTCATTTGAAAACTTGGAAATTTCCATCACCATACAACATCACTGGAAAATGTGAAAGTGTAGACTCGAATATTCCAACGAATTTCTGCATCGTGAAACTCTGATTACTACTCATTTGCACAAATCAAAATTCCCCAAATCAGGCAGGGGCGTACCGAAGACCTTCTTCGGGGGGGGGGGGGTGGGGGGAGAAAACCAAAAATTGCCAACTAATACCATGAAATTTTACCAACTGTTGACCTTTTTTTTTTTTTTTTTTTTTTGCTCCACGAAACAATATGATGCACAGTCTTGTTAGTCTTCAAAAAATTTAAATACTGCACAAGTGGTCAAATTTACCAACTTTACACTAAAACTCCAAATTTACCAACTTTTTACGCTGAAACTCCAAATTTACGAACTTTCCTAAAGTCAAGGGGGGCCTCCCCCCCTTTCGGTACGTCCCTGAAATCAGGTAGCCGAACCCATTATCGAAATGAGTGGAATGCGAATACAACAGTGAAAACAAATTTTCTGATAGTAAAAGGTTTTTCAGTACTCATTTCAAAAAGTGAGAATTTCCACAATCCCAGGGCGACCTATTTGTGGCATTGAAATGGAGAACTGACGGTGACGTTAGAAATGTGTGACCGTGAAAAAGAAGACTGGATCAAATTTGATCAACTACCTATCATGAAATTTCATTAAAAAATTCAGTATTTAATCAAAGAGAATCAGACTTCATTTAGTTATATAGAAAGGCGACAAACTATAATTTTAACCGAAACTGATCACATTTGATCACATTTACCCGGACAGTTTTTAGTTTTTATGCTTTTGAATAAAGAGAATCAATTCATTGTTTATGAATATTGAAAGTGGTATTTCATTTGAAAAAAAAAAAAAAAAAAAAAATGATATGCAATTAATGACTATTGGCATTACGTATTTAGCTGCTGTAAGTACACGAATCTATTGACGATTCCACGCGGAGTGGCTGAACTCTAGTGGATTTTCTTCGAGTTGCAAATCGAGGTGATCAAATGTACATGGCTTATGGAAGGAAAATGAGTTTTTTCAATTTTTAACAAAAATAAGAGGTTTTTACGTAAGATTTTGTAAGAACATGAATTAAAGATATTAAAATTTCGTGTCGATTGATGTAAAATTCATCCGAATTCATGCAATAATGACTCTTCTGTGAACACTTCTTTCAATCTGTATTTGGCATGATACGAACTTTACACAAAAAATTCTCTCAAATAAATAAGATTGCACCACTTTTTAATTTTATTTCTTAGTAGAGAATTTTATCCTCTTTCCAACAAGATATCGAAGGATTTTGTAGCTGTAATATTCATGTTGTAATTTTTACTTAACAGTTGGAAATTCTTTTCTCAATTTTGAAACAAATGTTTATTGTCTATCGTTTAGTGTTATACTGTTATCAACAATTCTCATTTAAATGATCGAAGTAGTTTTGTGAAAAATTTTAAGAATCTTTTTGGATTTCACATCTTAAGACTACTGATCATATCATTAAACGTATTTTGATTTTGCTTCCTCAGTGATTTTGGAGGGGAGTTGAAGCAAAAAACGGCTTTTGGAGGGGAAATTGCTGCAGGAAATTTCATGAATCTTCCATATCTCATCGCCAAATCGGCCTAGAATGGTCAAACTTTGTTTATAGGATTAGTTTGTGACCAGAATATAACCTCTTAAATTTGAGTCAAAATGGATTCAAAATGGCCGATTATCAAGATTTGAAGATAATTTGGGGACCCTCAAATAGTTGTAATTTGAGAAATATGTGTTCACATTATTATTTCATAGCAAGAAATACTACATTTGTGCCAAATTCAACTTCTTAAGTGTTTTTGGAAAGGATAGGGTTCGGGTTTTCAGACTTGGTATTGGGTGTGGCCTGTAGTCATGAACGGTTAAGGTGGTGCTTCGGAAAATAAGTAGGTAAATGTGATAAAATTGATTTTAAAATAAAGAAATGAAAAGATTGGAAAAATAAATGCTTAATCGGTTGAAACAAAGTCTCTAAAATTATAATATATTATTTTAGAGACTTTGTTTCAACCGATTAAGCATTTATTTTTCCAATTTTTTCATTTTTTTATTAAAAAAACAACTTTTTCGCATTTACCAACTTATTTTGCGAAGCACCGCCTTAAGCAAGGTTATTAGTAAATCAAAACAAGCTCCAATTAAAAACTCAGCTCCTGTAATGCGGCATGGCTGCTTACGTTTTTTTTTTTTTTTTAGAATATGGCGAACAACGCCAACAGTGAATTTAATCAATTCCTTAATTACATTAGTAAGGCAAGTACGGCCACATTATGTTTTTTGTTTAAAAAGTATAAACTTAAATTTCGAGTTTACTCCGAACACCTGCTATTTAATTCGCGATGCAAGAAGTTGAAGGTAATTCCCAATTATATTAATATTCGAATTACACGAAAAACGGATGCGGCGATGAAGACTATGAAATTCGCACAATGGAAATGGATGATAGAAGAGATAAGATACCTGCATAGCAGAAGAGATTTGTTCTCAACTCGAAACTATCGCAACAACTACATCACGTGGAATTGGTGGCTTTTCTGGATACCACATTCTCATACATAAGTAAAATAGTATATCAAGTGAGATTACATCATCACAAAAAATTATCTCGTTTAATTGATCTTCAAAAATCCAAAAATAATAATATCTACATCAATCATCAGTTCTACCCACGTTTCCAAAACTGTACGAGGAAGACCACTTCAATTTGCAAAACAATCATTACATATCATGCTTCTGTTTGCATGTAATATTATAATATTATAATATTATGTTAAACCATTCACAATAAGAACACTAATCAAAATTTTTTGACTTTTAATTATTGTGATAAATTCTAAATTCGAATAATTAATTTCAAAAATTTCGCGTAATGACAAGTGTATTAGATGTAATTTATTTTTTAAAAATAGCGATATTTAAGAAACTATCAACTCTGAAAAAAATTGCGAATAAGTTTTCAAAGATATTAGAGTAAAAAGTAGATGATGGTGATATTTTGCGTGATAACTGTAAAAAGATAGTTTCGAAAATAATGTTACTCAAGTACTTAGTGTTTATATTCAGTGTTTCGTTTTGCTTCATCGCAAACATTTCAAAAATTAAAATCTAATGAAAAATCTAATGAATATATGAAATTGGATTTTTAATATTTTTTTTTTTACACATCATAGTAATGCCAAACAAAAGGCACGAATGAACTCACCGAGTAATTTCTTTGTAATTTACCATATGATTTTTCCATCATATACTCAAGAAAACTTCACACAAAATGAAATATTTAACCCTGCAATAATGGAAAATTGATATATATTTGTAATTAACAAACAAGACAAATAAATAAATTAAAAAAAAAAAAAAACAAAAAAGAAACAAAAAACCGTGAAAATCTATAAATGAAATTTCTACACAAAATAAAATCACACATTATAACTAAAATAATACATAAATACGCTTTAATATTGCTATAGGTAGTAACATTTATATAAATATTATAATTATGAATAATTGAAACACTATGAATATAATTTGGTCCATTTATAAATAATTCAATTAATCGCAATCGCGTCACTACACGCGATAAAAAACTTACATAGTACGTAGTTTTTAAAATAATTACTTAAAAACTTATCGAATTTAGATAGCTATCGTATTTTTGTAACGATAAAATCGGAACGTACTACGTACAAACTACCAATTTGAATCAGTCAATCAAAATATGCTTTTGAGTACGCACTATACCCTATGTTCACTTTTACCACCAGAAAAATTCCTCGTATTATTTACAAATAACGGCTTATCCTTTGAAAGTACAAAAACAATTACGAATATCTACATAATTAATAGATACGTTCGAAAACACACGTTTTACAGTGACATAAGAAATAAAACCATCGTATCATAAAAACCGTCGCCACACCGGTTAAATTTTCAAATCGAGTTAACTCGTAATAATTTATTCTTTGATGTCCACCGAAAGCTAAAATAAATAAGATTTGGGAATGTCTCCAAAAAATAATAATTATAATTATAACAACGTTTTAGAAATTTTAAATAAATTACGTTATTTATTACTTAATCAATGTAATGGAAAAATTTATTTTTTAAAAATAGCGATATTTAAGAAACTATCAACTCTGAAAAAAATTGCGAATAAGTTTTCAAAGATATTAGAGTAAAAAGTAGATGATGGTGATATTTTGCGTGATAACTGTAAAAAGATAGTTTCGAAAATAATGTTACTCAAGTACTTAGTGTTTATATTCAGTGTTTCGTTTTGCTTCATCGCAAACATTTCAAAAATTAAAATCTAATGAAAAATCTAATGAATATATGAAATTGGATTTTTAATATTTTTTTTTTTACACATCATAGTAATGCCAAACAAAAGGCACGAATGAACTCACCGAGTAATTTCTTTGTAATTTACCATATGATTTTTCCATCATATACTCAAGAAAACTTCACACAAAATGAAATATTTAACCCTGCAATAATGGAAAATTGATATATATTTGTAATTAACAAACAAGACAAATAAATAAATTAAAAAAAAAAAAAAACAAAAAAGAAACAAAAAACCGTGAAAATCTATAAATGAAATTTCTACACAAAATAAAATCACACATTATAACTAAAATATACATAAATACGCTTTAATATTGCTATAGGTAGTAACATTTATATAAATATTATAATTATGAATAATTGAAACACTATGAATATAATTTGGTCCATTTATAAATAATTCAATTAATCGCAATCGCGTCACTACACGCGATAAAAAACTTACATAGTACGTAGTTTTTAAAATAATTACTTAAAAACTTATCGAATTTAGATAGCTATCGTATTTTTGTAACGATAAAATCGGAACGTACTACGTACAAACTACCAATTTGAATCAGTCAATCAAAATATGCTTTTGAGTACGCACTATACCCTATGTTCACTTTTACCACCAGAAAAATTCCTCGTATTATTTACAAATAACGGCTTATCCTTTGAAAGTACAAAAACAATTACGAATATCTACATAATTAATAGATACGTTCGAAAACACACGTTTTACAGTGACATAAGAAATAAAACCATCGTATCATAAAAACCGTCGCCACACCGGTTAAATTTTCAAATCGAGTTAACTCGTAATAATTTATTCTTTGATGTCCACCGAAAGCTAAAATAAATAAGATTTGGGAATGTCTCCAAAAAATAATAATTATAATATAACAACGTTTTAGAAATTTTAAATAAATTACGTTATTTATTACTTAATCAATGTAATGGAAAAAATTACTATTTTCCATTATGTCACTGTTTTAATAATTCTTATAAATAAATGAAATCAAATAAAATTCAAATACATTTACACGCATAGTGAACTGAACATTCTACGCATATACTTTATACGGATTGGTTGATTTTATTTCAACTCTGCGCCCTCTTCTCCAGGTACTTCCTAGTTTTACAGTAAAGTCATAACACGTAATCACAGCCTAAAACTACGATAGATCCAACAAATTAATTGTTATTAGAGACGTTAGAGACAATTAATCAACAATTTGTTGAACTATAGGGAAACCCAAGTAGGTATATACATTTTTTTAATTGCATAATTTTGAAAATATTTCACTCTTCCATTTTAACACTCGAATGATTTCTAAATAAGAAAGAAATATTAGTGAAAATAAATTTCATGTTGCACCTACTCGGGTGAAGTTAAATGAAAAAAATCAACCATTTTTTTTCCTTTGATAAACATCAAAATCAAACAAATTCATCATCGACTTATTAAAAAAATTGCGTATCTATTGCTAAAAAGATATGTGTTAAAATGGCGACTATACTTAACGTATAGCATGTATATCAAAATAATACATACATACACTGAATACACAATTTCATGATATGTCCAAATAATAACATAAATATAATTATTCTACACAATACGTAAATGCATTACCCGTTTTTTTCTCATAAATTACGCTAAAAAACAAAATAAAAAAACCGACTAGATAACCGTCAACTATTCGTCGTATGTAAGACTATCAGTGCATCGATTATACGCTTGTAAAAAAATTAAATAAAACACCATAAACGTTGATTTTCATTCGGTATTAGATTTTACTTCGCAAGCTCGTAATATTGGTCCAATAAGTGGGTAATTTCGGAAACATTGTCAAATTATGACCGTCGTAAGCGCACACTAAATATTTTTTTTCACTTTCCACATACTACAGTACATGTAAATTTTCGCAAGATTTCGATTTGGAATTTATGGACCAGACTTTACTGAGAATTTTTCTCACTCTTAAACTAGCCGATGTTCTGGAACCTCTGTATAGTCTCGGAGCGCAATTTCCCAAGGGCGATCTGCTACGTTTTTTCGCGTAATATTGGTCCCTAGGTATGCTCGGATCTGGCGGATTATCTAATTTTAAGCGGATTTGCGTCAGGATGCCGACTAGAAGTTCGTCCACGTTGTGGTTAATGCCGACGGACGTTTCGATGAATTTGCAGTCGTACGAAGTAGCCATTTTGCTTCCTTCTGTTAAAAGAAAAAATTAAATAATTCAGCTATGTAGTATATTTATAAAAATAATGTAGTCATAAGTTGAACTTCAATAACTTTTTTTTCCACGTACAAACAAGTAGCATAGGTAACGAAGCGAAATGTACGCACCATGCAAATGAAAAATGATCCTTGCGCCAGCATTGATTTAGGCTGCTTTTGTAAGGAATTTTTGGTAACTTAAATTCGTTACATACAAAACTGATTTACGGAAATGGTTTTTTTCAAATACATGATTTCTTTAGTCCAAATTTGTGAGAATTTTCAATTGCTTTTTATTACATGAAGTTTAATGAGGAATATTTAATCACTACACAATTTTTCTTTCATGACGTACGTCGTACAGTTTACGAGAAAAACTGTTTTTGAGGGAATCACACCCACAATAAGAAGAATACAGCATAGCGCAGATACGTTGTTTAGCAGGTTTATCAAAACATTCTTCACCAATAAAAACTTTGATGGAAGTTTTTTGCCCATCAAATACAAGAAGCAAGAATGCTTGAACTACGAGACATGAAAAACATCTTGAAGTGGTTCCATCAGAGGCCATTTAGGATTTTGCTGCCTGTGGGCAATCTGCCCCCCCCCCAAAAAAAATATGGAAAATTTTCATGCAGCACATTTTTGTTAAAAAACGTTTATTTTAGTATAACATTTAAAAAAAATGTAAGCAGCCATGCTGCATTACTAGAGCTGAGTTTTTAACTAGGGCTTGGAAATAACGTTGCTAAGCCCTTCATGTCTACAGGCCACAACCAATGCCTAGTCTGAAAACCTCTACGCCATCACTTGTAAAAACCACTTACGAACTTAAATTTAGAACAAATGTAGTGTTTCTTGCCATGCAACAAGTATAATTATGAACACATATGTTTCGAATTTTATTTACTTAAGATTCCTCGAATTATTCTCAAATTTTCAAGATCCGTTATTTTGGATCCATTTTGACCCAAATTGAAGGGGTCATACTCTAATCATTAACTAACCCTACATACGAAGTTTGACCTTTCTTTCCTCCCTAAAAGCGGTTTTTTGCTCCAATTCCTCTCTAATGCACTTAGAATAAATTTTCGACCACTCGTGGATAATCCCTCCTTCTCCCCTCCAATACCACCTGTGAAAGTAAATTTGGGATATAATACACTTCTAATTTTCAACAATCGAATGAGCTAATATTAATTACATTTTCACTAATCTGAGGCTCCGCAAGCTCTACTCAAATTTTGATTATACGCCATTTTGCATACATTTCGATCCAAATTCAAAAGGTTATATTCTAGTCACCAACTAACCCCACATACAAAGTTTTACCTTTCTAGATCGATTTGGTGAAGAGATATGAAAGATTCAAGAAATTTCATGACTCAAAACTTCCTCAAAAAACTATTTTCTACTCTAACTACCCCTCCAAATGCTTTAGAAAGCTGAAATTTGGATATGTCGGTCTCTGCGACTTACTCTTTCATATGAGATCAAAAACAAAAAATTTGAGCTATTTGCCTCTTCTCCAGCTTCTCTCAAAATTTGAGTGATCCGTTACTTTGAACTTTATGGATAAAACAAAAAAAATTATTTTTTTGCATTTTTAAGAAGAGTCTCTCATCAAATTTTCAGCGAATTTCATGAATATATAATTGTATATACCGAAAAGTTGGACATTTGCCAACTGACTTCAAATAGTCTGAAACGCAAACATTTAAAGACCACTAACCCCACATACAAAGTTTTACCTTTCTAGATCGATTTGGTGAAGAGATATGAAATTCAAGAAATTTCATGACTCAAAACTTCCTCAAAAAACTATTTTCTACTCTAACACCCCTCCAAATGCTTTAGAAAGCTGAAATTTGGATATGTCGGTCTCTGCGACTTACTCTTTCATATGAGATCAAAAACAAAAATTTGAGCTATTTGCCTCTTCTCCAGCTTCTCTCAAAATTTGAGTGATCCGTTACTTTGAACTTTATGGATAAAACAAAAAAAATTATTTTTTTGCATTTTTAAGAAGAGTCTCTCATCAAATTTTCAGCGAATTTCATGAATATATAATTGTATATACCGAAAAGTTGGACATTTGCCAACTGATTTCAAATAGTCTGAAACGCAAACATTTAAAGACCCCATCCTCCCCAACCCCCTTCCCTAATCAGGTAGGCTGTAATAGGTATACTTTTTGAGTTAAAAACTCAACTAAAAAAAAACACTGTATTCATTTTTACTATAATTTTCAATTTTTTTTCATCTTTTTTTTTTTTATTGATTTCTGAATATTTTATAAGTTCATCCGACTAATTACCATAATTTTTTTTAATCCATCATCATAACACACATTTCACATTTAAAAAGCAGAAATAAAAACCAAAATTTGCCACCCCTGAAATTTTACAGCCATGGACAGCTACCCACTCTGCTCATGCCTAAATCCAGCGCTGGGTTCCATCATCCTTCTGGAGCAAGTCAATGTTTGTTGGGCAGAAATTCGTAACTATAACAATATACAGCGCGTATACACCTGCAATTATAAATCCGTGTCGATTTCAATATCGCACGCAATGAGTGCGATAATCTCGACAATTTTTTTTTTGAAACCACGGCGCGTGTATTTAACGATCGAATCATTAACTGCGAACGGTTTGGCACAAAGCGAATTTTTTAACGGTTTTGTTTACACTGTCACGAAGTTCGGTTTTAAATATTCACGAATAGCCGCAATCGACAAAACTGCTCTTCACCACTTTCGAGTAGAATTGTTCTCTCTGTTTGTTCCACGGATCATGCACCGAATACGGCTTTTTACACCTTTATAATACATGTATTCATACACGAATAAAAAATACATCTTTAATGAACAAAGACCTACTCACATTACGCTACACGTGCCCTTAAAATGCCAACAGCATCGCAAGGACATCATTTTTCTCGAAAAACATTTTCTGACATTCGAGCCAATGAGGTAACTTCCCACCTTGTCTCGAAGCACCACAGAATACGTAAAATGTCTAGCGCAGCAATACGCACTACCCATACTTGGGCCGTTTTCGATCCAAGAATGGTACAGTGTATACTATAAACGCAGTTTACGTTTATAAAATTATTTTTTTCAAGACTATAACGGTTGAACGCTTTTATTGAAATTTATTCCATTGTTCGCCCTGCAACCGCCCTCTCACAAACGATCGCTATACGACGGATATAAATGGCGAATAAACAGCGTCTCTGGTATGCTGTTCCTCTCGCTTATTTATTTTTAAATCGTCCTCGTTCAAATCTCGTATCGAACGAATTTCCATGCGAGAAAACGTGATGGATTACGCGTATTTATCGTGCGATAAAGGCGCCATCCTCAAGATACGCGGTTAGTAACTTGCGGGATTTTTCTTTTCACCTTCGTCGCGCCGACACCGAAAACTTATGCCTCGTCAATTTCGTTTAAAAACTTTTTTATACTCTCGATCGTGTTTTTATTTACGCGCCGGGTTGCCATAAATTTGAAAACTTTGACTTTTCTGCCACAGTTTATCAATAAAAAAGCTTCGTTGGTGGATCAAAGCTGACTAGTCATTGAAAATCAGTTTTCTTTTAAAATGTCTCAACTTCCATAGGGATATATTTTCCGGTTTTTAATTTCCCTCCCAAAAGCCGTTTTTTGCTCTAACTCCCCTCCAAAATCACTGAGGAAGCTAAAATCAAAATAGGTTTGTCACTTGGGCTCATTTTATCATATGAAAGAGCAATAAAAAATTTTTGACCCCTCCTGTACCTTCCACCACTAATTTAGGCTGAAATACCCGCCTTCCCCTCTCCAACATCACGTATGGAAGTGAATTGGGGATATAGTATACAACTTATTCCCAATAACCATATGAATTTATATTAAGAACATTTTTACCTACTTGAGACTCCTCAAGCTCTACTAAAAAATTTTGATAATCCGCCATTTTGGATCCATTTTGATCCAAATTCAAGAGGTCACATTCTGGTCACCAACTAACCTCATACACAAAATTTGACCTCTTTAACTTGATTTGGTAAGATTCAAGAAATTTCATGACTCAAAACTTCCTCAAAAAGCCGTTTTTTGATCTAACTCCTCTCAATATGCACTTGAGAAGCTGAAATTTGGATATGTTAGTGTCCGTGATTCACTCTTTCATATGAGATCAAAAACGAAAAATTTGAGGCATTCCCCTTCTCCAGCTTCTTCAAAATTTGAGTGATCCGCCATTTTGAAATTTTTCGAAAAAACAAAAAAGCATTTTTGCGTATTTTCAAGAAGAGTTCCTCACCGAATTTTGAGCGAATTTTATCCACACCCGCCTGCGCAAGGCGAGTGACACAAAAAACGAAATTTCCTCAAAAACAGGTTTTTGCTTTAACTCTCCTCAAAATGCACTTAGGAAGCTGAAATTTAGATATGTTGGTGTCCGTGACTCACTCTTTCATATGAGATCAAAAACGAAAAATTTGAGCTATTTGCCTCTTCTCCAGCCCCCTCAAAATATGAGTGATCCGCCATTTTGAAATTTATCGAAAAAACAAAAAAAGCACTTCTGCGCATTTTCAAGAAGAGTCTCTCACCAAATTTTGAGCGAATTTTATGAATACTGCCGGCGCTACGCTTGGGGGAAAAAATATATATACCAAAAAGTTGAACATTTGCCAGATGATTACAAATGGTTTGAAACGCAAAGATTTGAAGACCCCTTCATCCCCCGACCTTCCCTTCCCAAATCAGGTAGGCTGTAATAACTGTCGTTTTTTAGTTAAAAACTCAGCTAATAATATTATTTTCGTATTTTTTATAATTTCAATTTTTCCTTTTTTTTTCAACATTATTTCACTGTTGAAAGTTTTTCCACTCTTTTACGACAATTTTTCATTCTGAACAGGCGCGTTTGTTAGGATAACTAATTAAATTCTGCATAGAAGTAAATTCATTTGCTTCAAGAAAGTAGTTACATATTTTTATATTATTTCAAATTTTTTTAATTTATATTTTTTTCAATGGTTTTGAAATTCTGTATCTTAATATTTTCCCATTTTGATAAATTTTTTCAAATACAAGACTTTAAAATCTCAAGCACCTTCTCCCTTCTAACTTCTGCAAAGCGCAAACTTGGCGAAACTCACCCCTTTAGCCCTGCCTCAGTATCTCTGATTTTAAGCAACGATTACACACTTATGTGAGTGTTACTACACATTCGCGTTACCGTGTCACTGGTACACAAAACAAAAACAAATTTGCGTGTCTTTTTCACGCTATTGTTAAATATGTCAACCCTCACCGTACACATAGCCGACACTCGTTGTCGTCGGGCATGTTGTAAATACATTTAAATGTCAAGACGGCGAATGTTATTGATTTTATTTGTAAATTCACGGCGAACCGATACGCCATACATTGTTTGCAGTTGTTCGTCGCTGATAAGTAATTATTCGTTCGTTAGATTATCGCGGAGATCGCTGAAATGTGATGCCACTAATATCTTGGATTTGTGTCTAGTATGCTAGTATCTCGATTACCTCCCTTCGTCACCATTCTGAAGCCTAGGTAATTACCTTAATACGCGAACCTCGTTTTTTTTTTCAAAGTGCTCATTTCCGCAATCGTTTCAGGATTGCGTTAATTTATAAACCATAGACAGGCGTTTCGTATAACTCACCTTCCGACGATACGGCTCTAATACGAACTAAATCAGTCTTATTTCCCACCAATATAACGGCTTTCGTTCTGATTGAATCGCTTCTCCACAGCGTTTGTAAATACACTTCGGCTTGCTGGAAACTTTCGCGGTCCGACGTCGAGTACACCACGCAGAAACCGTGAGGGGATTCGTAATTCGAAACGTCAATCGGCTGAAATCAAACGATTCGTTACTTCATTAACTCATTTAGATACTTCAGAGTCTATAATAAGATTTTTAATGGAAATTAATTGTACGAAAAAAAGTAATACTGAATACATCCCGGATGTTTATCAGCAACCAGGAATATTTATACAAGTACGAGTATTTTATATGAACAAAGCTTGAACTTATCCAATTAGAAATGTCGTAATATTATTAACATGTGAACCTATTTCCCATACTATGTACTTCTCTCGTACTTTTGTTACCCAATAAATTATCGATTATGAACATATAGACGATTTAACCATTGCGTTATTTTCTATTGACTAAGAGTAGTATCCAAAGTTCTCCTTCAAACTTGATTACATCGACGTATTAAAATTGTTGCTTGAGGATAAGATATATGTGAGAATTCAATTCATGATTGACGGATTGTTATCAAAGTAGGATTAGACGAAAACACGTTTTTATCATCAAGAGGAAGCAGAGGTGCTATGTAATCGTCGATAATTTCATACACAGCTGTGAAAAATCATCCAAGTACCCATTACCGAATATTTTTCATCATCTTTCGTAATAACGAAGTTGAAAAACAAATCATCAATGTGACTCGCGACGGGATAATGCTTACTCGAGTGGGTTGTTTTTAGCTGAGTTGTTAATAAAAACGATGACCAATACAGCCTATCTGATTTAAAAAGAAAAGGTAGCGGAGAGGAGCTTAGCATTTCAGACCATTTTTGATGAAATGGCCAATATTCAACTATTTGCTACATATAGGGTATTTCATCTCGATGGGATTTCCTTCATACCACAAGTAGAGCAATTCTTGGGACAATCATGTACGATGGGTTGCCTAACATGCTTCCTTTAGACTCCAAAATATACCACTTGGAAAATTTTTTTCTCAACTTGGTGATAAACTGATAATGAAGTTCGAAAATTTTTATTTCATCAAACAAGATAGATGAAATTACGTAGGTAGATTGTATTGAAATAGTATGCAATATGCAGTTCAGTATTACTGACAAAAATTGATGGGAATAGAAGGATTATAGGCGAGTAAAAATAACAACAAAGTACAAAAAACTATGGGGAAAATTATTATCTCTTTCATATTTTTGGTAGATAACCAAAAAATGCAGTGTTTCGTAAACCACAGGTTTTATTAATTTTATATTTTTTGCCATTGCACCATCTAAGTCACATGCATACTCTTGAGTGGGCGTTATACATTTTAATTATTGTACCAATATTTTAGGAAATTTTTATGCATAGTTGAAGTTCATCCAGTTTTATTGCAAATCACATATTCCTACGAAGCTTGAGGTTTGGTAAAAAAATTTCAATTAAAAATATTGATAACTTGATGAAGAATGCTAGTATAGAGAATTTTTTTCTCCCTGTTTAAAGCTACCCAGTATGTGGTGAGGGGGTGTGGTGATGAACAATAAAAATTACCAAAAACATCGGCTCATGCAGCATTTTTTTTAAATATTCGAAAAAAATATGAAAAAATTACCAATTTTTTCCATAACTTTTTACACTCTTGGGTTATTCCTCCACACTTGCCCTCCTCACAGCAACTATTTTTTTTTTGTCAGTAATACTACATGGCACAACTGGCATATCTTTATCTGTCTTGCGAAACATTTTTGAAGTTTATCATCACCAAGTTGAAAAAAAACTATTTTTCGAAATTTTTAGCTGAGTTTTTAATAAAAACGATAGCTATTACAGCCTACCTGATTTGGGAAGGAAAGGTCGGGGGGGAGAGTGGGGTCTTCAAATCTTTGCGTTTCAGACCATTTGTAATCATCTAGCAAATGTCCAGCTTTTTGGTATATATATAGATATAAAAACCATATAAACCGAGATCATTTCTATATATACGCAGTTAATGCGAGATCATGAGATCCGTTTGCCGGATCTCGCAACGTTTTATATAGCGCACGTTATTTGTGAGATCCACTACATCGTATAGACAAGTTTTCAGCCGGATCTCGGTTTAGCTACGATTTACGTACGGATATATTTTGTATATTTCTTATATGTTCGACAGTGAAAGCGAGATCCACCCAATTTTCTACTCGCCTCTATAGCAACAGCGCAGAGAGAGATCCGGCGTTGATTCAAATGGTTACTTGGGCGTCTAATGAGCCTTTATTTTTTTTGCTGTTCATCAACATTTTTGAAAAGCGCGCATCATACATAATTTAAACTTTTCATGTTCACATGCTCTTTTTTTGAAAATTTTTGCACCAAAAAACTGCATTCATCATCCTAATCACAAATCTGGCAAAATCTCAAATCGGATCTCGCAATCACTGCGTATATAATGGGTCTCGCAATAGTACATTAACAACTATATATGTATTTTTCCCCCACGCGTAGCGCCGGCGAGTATTCATAAAATTCGCTCAAAATTTGGTGAGGAACTCTTCTTGAAAATGCGCAGAAGTGCTTATTTTGTTTTTTCGAAAAATAACAAAATGGCGGATCACTCAAATTTTGAGGGGGGCTGGAGAAAGGGCAAATAGCTCAAATTTTTCGTTTTCGATTTTATATGAAAGAGTGAGTCACGGATACTAACATATCCAAATTTCAGCTTCCCAAGTGCATTTGGGAGGGAGTCAGAGCAAAAAATGGATTTTTGAGGAAGTTTGAGTCATGAAATTTTTTGAATCTTTCATATTTTCTCACCAAATCAATCTAGAAAGATCAAACTTTGTGTGTGAGGTTAGTTGGTGACCATAATATGGCCTCTTGAATTTGGATCAAAATGGATCCAAAATGGCGGATTATCAAAATTTTGAGTAGGCTTGAGGAGCTTCAAGTTGGTGAAAATGTAATTAATATGAATTCATATGGTTATTGGGATAAGTTGTATACTATATCCCGAATTCACTTCCATACATGATGTTGGAGGGGGAAGGCGGAGTTATCAACCTAAAATAGTGGTGGGGGTACAGGAGGGGTCGAAAATTTTTTATTGCTGTGTCATATGATAAAATGAGCCCAAGTGACAAACGTATTTTGATTTTAGCTTCTCAGTGATTTTGGAGGGGAGTTAAAGCAGAAAACGGCTTTTGGAGGGGAAATTGCTGCAGGAAATTTCATGAATCTTCCATATCTCATCACCAAATCGGCCTAGAATGGTCAAACTTTGTGTGTAGGATTAGTTTGTGACCAGAATATAACCTCTTAAATTTGAGTCAAAATGGATCCAAAATGGCGGATTATCAAGATTTGAAGATAATTTAAGCACCCTCAAATAGTTACAATTTGAGAAATATGTGTTCACATGATTATTTCATGGCAAGAAATACTACATTTGTGCCAAATTCAACTTCTTAGGTGTTTTTGGAAAGGATAGGGTAGGGGTTTTCAGACTAGGTATTCGGTGTGGCCTGTAGTCATGAACGGTTATGCAAGGTTATTAGTAAATCAAAACAAGCTCCAATTAAAAACTCAGCTCCAGTAATGCGGCATGACTGCTTAGGTTTTTTTATTTTTATGCCTTTCAGCGAGTAGAATAAGCAAACCTTCATACACGAATGTCAGGAGTTCCCCTACATGCGGAACAGAGAAAGTATCATTGAAGTGATACAATTTTTTTTTTGGCCAACCAATCCGGACTTGCCCGATGGGGGAAATTTATTGGTGGTTTATCGAAGGAGTACGAGGTGATACAACTTGCACACAGGATGTTATTTCATTACGTAATCCCTTTCGCTTTCGGTATACTCACAAGACATTATGTATAATAGTTTGCCTATCTTACTTACTGAAGGAGCAGAAATACAAAAATTTGAAAAAAAAAAATGTTTCCATTTTCATAGTAACTAGTGAGCAAATTTAAACATTTGTATTTCATCGTCCAAGACAAATAAAATGTGTTATTACTGAGTAAAAAAATTGACAGTTGCAGAAGAGGAAGATGGGGATGAATTACGAAAAAAAGTAGTAATTTTTCATTATTTTTTTGCAAACAATTTGAAAAAAACACTCTATTGCCTGCACTTGATAATTTTCTTTATTGACTAGCACATCGCACCCTACTGCACACACGTTTTCTCCGACTTCGTAATGTAAGATGGTGAGAATAATTATAATTCAAAATGAAAGCTTGTGCTATATCTAAAAATAATCTTTTCGCATTTTTAATATGACTCAAAATAGTACTTCATACAAATTTGAAGAGGGTTGCGGGGGAAGGAGAGGTAAATAGCTCAAAATTTTTATTCTGGTCTCATATGAAGACTGAGTCAAAGACAAAAACAATAAAATTTCAACTTCATAATGAATTCGCAGAGGAGTTAGAGTAAATAAGTCAACAAAAAAGTATTCTAAAAATGTTTCGAGTCGCGAAATTTCTTGAATCTTTTATATCTTTTAAACAAATGTACTGAAAAAGTTCAAACTTTGTATGTAAAATCAACTGAGTAGCATAATATGACTATTTGAAAATAGCTCAAATTTGATGAAGTTCATAAAACTTCTTCGGACAAGAAGTATGCCATTCTCAAAATGAAGTGGAAAATTTTCAAAAATTGTTTCATATGCAAGAATGAATTTAAATTACACACATATTCAAATATCAGCTTATTAAGCGAATTTAGTCGAAAGTTGAAGCAATAACCACTTTTACGAGGGGATACGAGCCAAAAAACTTTTCAAGTCGTCCATATCTTTTCACCAAATGTACTTAGGTTTAAATTTCGTACTTAGATCAGTTAAGGACTGCAATATGACTATTGAGTTTGGGTTGAAATTGACTCAAAATGGTGATTGAATCAAAATTTGAGAAACATTTAACGAGCTTCAAACATTACAAAGTACCTTAAATTCAACTTATATGTTTAGATAATTTCGAAGGATTTAGATGAGAGTTTAGCTCCATAACGTAGAACCTTAGTTTTGAAAGCAATTGATTTTTTTTCAATGCATACACAAATGCTCAACTAAATTTAAAATAACTTCAAAAACAGAAATTTGTGAATGGAATCTTCATTATCATCTAATTCTGTAAAGTTTACTTTCAGCAGTACTTTAAGAACTATTGCTTAATAGACATTTATCGTCAGTTAAAATCTGCGGTTGATAAAGTACAAAGCGAGTACTTTATTTGAAAAATACAAGAACGAGGCTCTGAATTGAAGTTACTTTTAGACTAACAAGGAGAAATGATATTCTATAACTTAATCGGAATTTCCACGAGCAAACAGCAGATTCCAGCAATATAGGTCTTCATACTATGCCTTATCACATACCTCGTGTTATCGACAACTTCACATAAAACTAAAATATAACCATCACGCTTCGTAACCATTAAATAAATGTGGAAAAAAATCAACTCTAAATAGAGTAAACGGAGCAGAACTGCTACATATAACCTATATCATCCTATCATATCGTAAGTACATAGATATACGTGGTTTCTCTCACATGTAATCGAATTAAAAGCACCCCAGACCAGTGTGAAAACAAAGCTCAATCCCACCACCACATTCCCTTATCTATTCGCCTAACACAGCACAAAAGTAAATCCACCCGCAATAAGAGATGTCTCGACTCTCGAGAGATTAGTTTGATTACTTCACACACGCAATATGTACGACTGTATGTATGTCGTATACTCGTACACAGGAACCGTGCAGAAACAACGATAAGTTATCTCGGTACAACTAACATCTAATATGACTTCGTGTTGATTTAAGGACAAAAAGTGTTAAAACGACGCTCGTGTACCCTGTCGTGTAACATCTTTAACAGCAACAACACGTGATCCTCGTTTTCATGAACTCGACGTCATTTTTCACACCGAATCTTCTTATCAGCTTGTACTTCAAGAAGCAGAACATCGACTATACAGCCAAACTAATTCTTCATCGACGATTTCCCACCGAGTACAAATGACCATTTGAAATCAATAGATTTGCCTCCTTACTCAGAGAAAAAAACGTTTACAGAACGTTCGAAGAATACTTCATGCAAAGAAATTCATTTTCCCACCCCACCCACCACCTTTACCTTATTTAATAAACACGTTTCGCAAAAAGAAACTACATCACGTTTACTAAGTAAATTTCAAATAAAGAAAAACGCGTTGGCGCTATCGTTATTTCCCTTTAAAACAATACCGATACCCTTTAAAGCCGCTAGCGAGAGGGAAAACAATAATTCAAACGTCGAGACTCGAGACTCGCGATATTCGACAATGCTGTTCTTCCAAGTACCTACAGTCTACGCGTTATTTTTCTACGCCGTATTCGAAGCGTTCTCCATTCCGCGTTCGCCAACAACCAGAAAGCGAACTTGAGACAATAAAAGAGGACTATATTTACCGCGTTCATTAATCACATTTCTAAATTACATCTTGGCATCATTAAAAGCTTATATAACAAGAAATGCGCTCCGCTTCTCGTAAAATTACTTTTGCCCTTTAACGCAAAAATACTACATGCTCGAGTAAAGTTTGAAAAAGCGGAAATTATGTAGCTTTTAACGGTGACAAAAACATTCCCTTGCCCAAAATTATGCCACTTGTTTAAATACTCAAAATAATACGGTCGACATTATCCGTCCAAACACGCATAACTAGACTATCACACATGTGGCGTATTTAGCTGAGAAGCATTTTATCGAATTGGAAAAAATACTAATGCCATCACAACAGTCCAATAGCCAGTACAGCGACTTTAAGTTGCGCGAACTAAAAATCGGGACATAATTATTTTTTCAGCATTGTAGTATTAAAAAAAAAAAAAGTAAATAGGCATGTTGCATTACTGCAGCTGAGTTTTTAATTAGGACTTGTTATAGTTGATATATCTTAGAAGTCCAAATGCCCTACATAGTACGGAATCTGAAAATTCCCAACTATCCTAGGTATATAGAAGTTTACCGAGAGTAATTTACCACAATTAAATCAATCAAAAAATGAGTGCTGGGGAATAAAAGAAGAAACGGTCCCATCTTCGCTGTTTTCTTTTTCACTAGACGTTCTTCAAGGAGTGAAAAGAAGGGACGCAAAATTTTTTTTCAAGGAGGTCTTCACTTTTTATAGGCAAAAATAATGGCTCAAAAATTATTTAAACGTACACATAGAGTAAAAACGAGGACTGATTTGTGTACGAACGTCTCTCAAATTGCATTTTTATTTTTATTTTTTGTAAAAAAAAAAAAATATTAATCCCATCAGTTCTTAGTGTAACCATAGATGTTGTAAATTAGAACTAAAGGAATGTAAGTTATTTTTTAACATTTCTGAAAATGCAGAAAATCCCCACAGGAGCGTAACTAAGTCATTTTTCGGAGGGGGGAGGGGATTTTGAAAAAATCCCACCTTTTTGTAATGAAATTGCCAACTTTTTTTGACAAAATTTACAACTTTTCTTTTCTTATTTTAAACTTGAGAAATCATGTAAATTAGAAAATAATTAGGTACAAATAAGCGCCGTCATGCGCAGTTTTTTCATGTTCTTTTTGTAGTTGTCGTTAAAAATTTCATCACACAAACAACACTGCACTTTGTATCTTTTTCCTTTCCCTCCTTTATTCATTTTTTAAAATTCAACTAAAGTTAATAAAAAATACAGACATATAGCAGGTATACGATGCACAGAAAAAAATCGGTGGATTATTGGCTTAGTGAGCAGTGGCAACGGCTTAATTTTAAGTTATAGTGTTGGGCGATTAATAATCGATTAATCGGTAAAAATAATTGGAAGAATCGATTAATCAATTATTAAAAGTAATAGATTATTTTATGAAATAGATAATCGATTAATCGAACAATTATCATTTTTTTTTTGCTTTCAATAATGCTTTGATATTTCTGAAAAAAAATTATTAAAAAATAATCATTTTGTGAAGACATTTCTATAATACGATGAAATTGTCTCTCATCGCATACCTTAAATATGCTTGTTTTTTAAATAAAAATTGCGACTAGGTATAAATACTGTCATTTTGGAATAAATGATTTTGTTTTTGTAATTTATTTAAATAAATTATTTTATTTTTGTAATTAATTCAAATAAATGTTTTTTTTTATTATTATAATAATCGAACACAGCATAAAAAAAATGAAATTTGAGATTTTTCAAATTCTGAATATTTTTTCCAACTCCAAATTTTCTCCAAATTTTTTTAAATCTCCAAGATTTTTTTCAACTCAAATCTTTTTTCTGATTTCTCAAAATTTTTTTATTTCATTTTTTCAAAATTCATTTCGAGCCAAAAATTTTTCTCAGTATTTTTTCAACCAAAAATGTTTACAGTTTTGTTTCAAATTTGAATGCTTTTTTCAAAATTATTTTCAATTATATTTATTTTTATATCAAAAAGTCAATATTCATTTGAACTTTGGAAACATTTTTTAACGCCACAATTTTATTGAAAAAAGTTTCAAAGTTGGTAAAAAATTGAAGAAAAAATTTCTAGGTTGAAAAAAATTAGATAAAGTGTAAAATTGAAAAAGCATCTGAAGAAATTTTGGGTGCAAAAAATTTCTAATGCTGATAAATGGATAAAAAATTCAAAATAGATATAAAAATGTTATAAAACATTTTTGGATTGCCAGAAATTTTCTAGGAAAAATTTCAAGAAATTGAAAAAATCGATAGAAAAGATTTGAATTTGTGTGAATTTTTATTTTTTCCTTTATTCACTCGTGTTCCGTAAACGTTGTAACTACGGAGTATAGATGATATAAAAAAATTGATTATTTCAATAATCTATATCCGATTAATCGAATATTAGAATAATCGAAATTCGATTAATCGATAACTCAAATTATCGATTATTCCCAACACTATTAATTTATATGTTGTAATTTGTCAGTGTGTCTGTCTATGTGTCTGTCTATCCATGCACCTGGAGAATGGAACCTATTAATCGTGATTTAATACATACAACTGCACTGCAACCGTTCGTCGTGATTCGCGAAGTTAGAAATTTTTCGGTTATCGCGAATAGTCTGTTGTGCGCTATACATGATATAAGTTGGCATCAATTCGAATTTATTCGAGTTCTTATTTTCCCAAAAGAAATTCAAGTTCCCAATTTTAGCGTTCAACAATTATAAATTTCCCAACTTTTCAAAACACCTGGGTGGAAGCTCCCCCCATCACCCCCCTTACTTACGCCCCTGAATGCCCAACATATCCTTCAAAACTGTCATTTGTACAAAAACACCAATTCTTGATATCTCTTTCCTTCCTCTCTTCCAGACATCCTACAGGATGATGAGTAAACTGTTTAAATTCTTGCGTGAATTTTGTCTCTTTTCTTTAGTTTAAATTTTCCTCTCGGTGCCTCTGACCTAGACGCCACGCATGCAATGACACGTTAATAGAAAAAAGTAAGTAAATTTTAAAAAAATGAGTCGAATTTTTTTTCAATTTCCTGAAAAATTTTTTTTTTTTTTGTGTTTAAGGCGTTTTTAGCTGCCAGGGCTATTACGCCAAACTAGAGAATTTAGATTGAAAATC
This sequence comes from Phenacoccus solenopsis, assembly GCA_009761765.1. Lineage (NCBI taxonomy): Eukaryota > Metazoa > Arthropoda > Insecta > Hemiptera > Pseudococcidae > Phenacoccus > Phenacoccus solenopsis. Next base: position 34,138 of record VFXL01000112.1, on the reverse strand, counting down.
ATAAAATTAAAAAAAAGAATTACCAGCCTTTAAAAAATGAAAATGCTGTATTTTTCCAAAATTTAATTTTTATCCACATTATTTCCGAATTTTTTTCCATTCTTTAAATTTTTTGAATTTTTCCGCATCTATTTATTTATATATGTGAAAAAAAAAATTATTTAAATTAGTAATCTACTAAAAAATTTATTTAAAAACCTAAATATTTAATATTTCATTAAGTTCCTTAAACTCCTTTCAGCTAGGTAATTCATCAGTGGCAAAATCATTATCGATACTTATCAGTACATCTTTTTCTACAGCCATCAGCATAAATGTTTCCATATGTTTTTGGCTTAGTGCAATTCCTTAAATGATTCGAAATTATTTTCAATTTTGTGCGTTATAGCTTACAATAATAACGCGCTTTAGACTTTGTGTAAAGCACAGAGCAAATTATTCAAATTTTACAAGAAAAAAAAATAGTAATTTAAATTTACATTCGAGTCGTGTAAAATGAATGAATTTAGAATTAAAGTGAAAGCTAAGGACAAATGAGGGAGCCCTCACTCGATCCACCTTGGAGGCTCTTTTTGGGTACGCTACTGCTGGACTGGGACTACCTATCCTATTTCTTTTTCCATTATACGAATTCAATGACACATCATTTCGACAGTAGAGTGCCTTTGTGATAAACCTTTTTTGCGGGATTTCTTTACTGCACGCAACAACTGCTAGTGGCATTACTTCCGGATAGATAGGAGCACCTTCGCAACTGGCTTACGTCTCCCCCGAGCTTCGCTCAAGCGAGCAAACGCCCCCACTCTTGTTCCACCGCACTGGAAGTTGGGATGTCGCTCCATCCCTTTCTTCAGATCACCATACTTCCCTCTGGTGGGTTTCAGTGTCTACTTCTCTCTTTAGTTATATTCACGCCTTCGCTCATATTCTCGGTTGTGTGATGGTCTGCAGTTCACACACCGCATCGCTTCTCCCTTCCTTTCTGATGTCTTTTCAGTCTCTTAAGGATAACTAAGTCCATCTGCGTCATCCCACCTTACTCCAAGCGAGAGACTAAGTAGGCGTGTTGTAATAAACTTAATATTCTGAATTTGAGAACTTAAAATTTGAACAAGAAACTTTTCGAAAGAACAAACTCTTCTCTTTAAAAAAAAATTCTTCAGAAAAATTTCTTAAAAAAAAAATATATACATTTTTTATGAAGGAACCACTACGACTAAGAGAATACAGTCGCCCACTTACCGATACTTTCGACGAAGGTTGATCAATGAAAATTATTTCCGATTCTTCGCCATCCAGCGAAACACAAACTGATTTCTCGCCGAAGTCTTCGTCTGTATGAAAAAAAAATCCAAACGGAAAGAATCAATAACACGCCAACATCTACAAAAGTACATATAAAAGGCTCGAATCCTATACAAGTCTACCCATGGTGTTTCACGTATAATCTGTACAAGTATTACCCTTATACTGCCCGTATTATCCTTCTACTTCTATAAAAAAGTGTTGAAATCAGAAATATCGGCCTAATGTACTCACGCTTATCTGTTTACTACCCTACAGACAAGACAAATTTCACAGCTACCAAAAAAAAGATTATCCAATCGTATTTACATACATCATTTTTCATTCGCAACATTACCGTTCATATTCGTCAACATAAAAAGAATGAATCACTCTCACTAAGGTACTTTTCCCCTTCAAATTTCACGCTTTTCAAACGTCATTCCGCATTAGATACATTCCCTAAGTAGTTCATTATTACATTTCCACTCGTATTTATTCGCAGGCCGCAGCAAATATGTGGTTGTCGGCGTCAAAATATTACTATTCGTTTAGCCAGACTGAAGAAAAAACAACTAAAGCGTACATTTAAATAACAAAAATATACTACCCGATGATTGATGAACGATCAAAAAAAAAAGTAGTTACACCGTAAGAACGCATTAAATACCGCCTTTTTCAACAAATAATTAATTACCGCGGCGAACACGTGTTTTTGCCGTGTACTCTATAAACAATAAAACTCGAAATTTTCCGAAGCTTTACGCTTGATTAATATTAAAATTTTTCAGTGTATCCGCGTATCGCATTGCGCCGGTGAAAGGACTTTTTAAAGCGCGAATTAATATGAGGAACGTTGAATTCATTTTTGTTTTTTTTTTATTCGCCCACACCAAGCTTCGTATTTAAAATTTATTCTTTCAACCTTTTGAAAAAATTTAGATATCCATACTTCATAATATTTTTCTTTATTAACTTTTTTTTTTCTACTAAACCAAACATAATATCATTTTACAGATAGTTTTTATTCTTTCTATTTAAGCTTCGTGATTTTTAAAGAGCATCTTTTATGCTTATTCATTTTTGATGATCGCTCTTATTTAATTTTTTTTCTTGTCATTCTCGAACATCTTGAATATTTTTTTCAAAACATTCTCGTAATTTAGATATTTTTGAATTTTCAATCATTTTTTACATTATTTATCTATTAATTATCGTCATTTTTGCCATTTTTCTGATTTAAAAACTTCAGCATTATTTCTCATCGATTTAATCATTTTCACCCAGTGGCATGAATAGATAGTTGTTTGGTGGGGGGAAGAGGGGGCGGCAGGGTTCAACGTTCGAATATTATAATAAAAACATTCCAGGAGAGGAACGCGCTACGGGTGGATGTTGACAAATTAACGAGGTGGAGTATCGATGACGACCTTTCGTTAAATGTCAAGACTTTTTGGACTGATCATTTTGAGAAATTGAAAGATTAGGCTTCTCGTATCAAAAGAATGATATCAATAGTAAATGAAATGCCTAGTGCGACAGGGGATGGGAATGTGTTTGGAATGGAGAGGGCTGTGTATGGAATGAGGGTGACACAAGCATTGGAGGAGAGGGATTAGAGCTTAATTTAGCTTAGTTTCAATTCTAAGTTCAAAATTATTTTATAATAGTTGGTAGGCACATTTCTTTCGCGACTATATGAAATTTTATCATTTCTTCAGAAAACTGGAGTAATAAAATTTTTATTGCAAAGATTGAAAATTTATAGAAAAAAAATTTCATCGTTAACCTCGTGAAAGTAGTTAAAAATATCGTATTTATAGTTCATGATATTTCATTTTCATATTGTCATTTTTTATCTAATTTCTTTTTATTCCCCAGTAATAGCCTCAAAGTAGCACATATGGATCATTTTGTCGTATGAAATTATGATGCACAAAATTTTCCATCTCTCGTTTACCCCCTCCCCCACCACCACATTTTCATCTCTTAAAAAATGAATTTGGGATATACTATTCTTCATGTCCCCAATATTGTATATACTCCACATTTATCAAATTTGAGCTCTTTAAGGCTCATTAAGCCTATTTTAAATTTTGACAATTCGCCATTTTGGATTCATTTTTACTCAAATTCAAATGGTCATATTCTGATCTTCAACTAACCCTACATACGAAGTTTGAACTTTGTAGGTCGATTTGGTGAAAATGTATAGAAGATTCAATAAATTTTATGACTCAAAACTTCTTCCAAAGTTACATATTTTTTGCTCCAACTTCCCTTCCAATTGACTACAGAACTAAAATTTGAAAATGTTGGCATACATATTTCACTTATGTATACAACATTAAGATCGATAATTTTAAAGCTTTAAGGATTTCTCCAGCCTCTATCCAAATTTGAGCGAGCCTTCATTTTCAACTGCACGAATATTTCAAGACATGAGTAAACATTTCCGCGTATTTACATAAAGAGTCTCTTATCCAATTTTGAGCCAATCTCCGTATAACACATCGCGACGGTGAGGAAGAAAAAAAAAAATTAGAAATTTGGGCTTTTACTATATGTTGGTTTCAAATCTAGGTTACATAAGTATGAAGAACAGGTTACATCATTTGAGAAAATCCGAATTGTTTGCGTCATCTTATGACGTCAAACAGCAGCAGACTTATCGGAATCCTTCAGCGAAAGAGTCGGTACCTGGTAGTAAAACGATGAATTACTCAGGGCTGTAATAACGAATCGTGATTCGTTCCGTTACCATTCCAGTATCCGTTTCTGAGTTATTCCGTTACGTTCCCGTTAGGTTACGTTCTAATTTTGGATGTTCTGTTACGTTACGTTCTGTTCCGTTCCGTTCTATTCCGTTCAGTTCTGTACCCCCTTTTTTTAGTACGAGTTGGGGTCTCGTCTTTTTTTATTTTTTTTTTTATTGATGATAGTGATGGTAAAAAATTTAAAATTTTAAAAAACATTAAAAATCAAACAATAAACATTTAAACAATAACTCAAAGTTGCAAATAACACAAAATGACTCACATTGTATGAATCAACAATAATGCACTGAGCAGTTTTGCCATTTTTTTTTTCTTTTTGAAGACTGATTGATAATTGATTGAGTTATCCAGTTATCGGTTCAAGACAGTTTACAAATTTGAAAATGTTTGAGTCATTTCAGCCTTTCAGATAATCAGTTTAGGTTACAGTCAGCGTAAAAATGCCCAGTCAACGGTTAGCGATCGAGTTACCACGCTTACCATACCCTGCTTTTCACAAATTCACAATTCTACTGCTGTACTAGGTATTAAAGTTAATTGAAAATGATCAAATTTGAATTTCACATAAAAAAATGAACATTGCATTGGGCTTACATGCTGGAAACTAGGAACAATTTTGCAAGCATTCAAATTTCAAAAAATGAAAACAATGTAAAATAACGGAACACTAACAAAATTGATCCGTTACGTTCCGTTACGTTTAGTTCTAAAAAATTTTGTTCTGTTACGTTACGTTCCGTTCCGTTACTAAAATGAAAAAATTAGCCGTTACGTTCCGTTATTCCGTTACGTTCCGTTATCGTTATTATAGCCCTGGAATTACTGAAAACGGGGATTTCAATTAATTGATAACGTATGATAAAATTGCATTATCGCTATCGGTAATAAATTGATAATTCTGGTACTGAACTGAATTATTTTAAATAGAATTAATTGTTTTTTCTTCAATTGTAAAGATCAATTGAATTCCAGCGTTATTGTTACAGAAGAAATTGATTATTTCATGCACTTCAGTAACGACAAGTGATATAATTATCTCGAATATCATAAATACTAGAAGAAAGAATCTTATTTATTAACCAAAATGATAGATAGGTACTAAATTAGCCAAACCTAATTAATTTGATTCATTTTCAAATAATTTTAACATTTCACCGTGGAGTCCACAACTGTCGGCTAAAATTCCCCGTTTTCAGAACTGATAACACCATTAACATATAAACACGACACTAGCGCACCACTGCTCTGAAGAGTCCCAGTTATCAACCTTTCCGCCGACCTACTGCCTTCATATTTGCCAAATAAATGATGGAATGTGCTACGCTAAGAAGGACGTGACGTCATCTTCAATTTTGAAGTATATCAACATTATGCAGCAAGGAGGTGTATTTGTAAGATATGTGCCACGAAAAAATTGTTTGTTTGACTTTGCATACTATTTTGAATTTTCACTCAAAACGTGAACAAAGCAATGTGACGTCACGTCCTTCTTAGCGTGGAAATAGTTATAGCCATTGATTTTTATTTAAAATTGAACCTGCATTGAAGTTTTTCCTTTAATGTCATAACAGCTGAATTATAGTTGATGCTATTGGGTTTCATTACCCAATGGAAAACGTGGATTATACTTCGGCGGCCAGCGGAAATGGCGCAACCGGTCTTTCTACTTATGTAACGTGGGTCTGAAACTCAAAAATATGAAAACGCTTCGTTCTCTTCCCAGGCTCATCCTTTTTAAATTAGGTAAACGGTAATAGCTATTGTCTTCATTAAAAACTAAGCTAAACATGTACAGAATATTCTAATTGAATAAGTTCCCCAGATAAATTTTCCATACGCATTTTCCACGCAGTCAACTTTCAATTCGATGAAATTTTCGAATCAAATTTCCAGTCGTTCATAAAAAAAAAAAAATAAAAAAAAATCGAGTATTACTTTAATTCGACATTACAAAAAGTAAACAGTGGTTTTACAAAAAACTCTATAAAACCTTTGAATAACCTTTAAACTGCCTCCGTATGCAAAAGCAACACAAGACATCATACTTTTCCCTTTCATCGAACATACGCACTAGGTACACACTCCTAAAAACGAATCGAACCGATGTCGAATTTTTATTATTCGACTACTCATTCGAGAGGTAGAAATCTATTACATCGACGAATACCAACAAAAAACCAAGCGCAAGCTACCCCTATGGAAAAAAAAATTAGCGTTCATTCGAAAACATCTTACAAGAACGATACGCGACGTCTCGTAATTCCGACAAACGAACGTAAAATTGAGAGATTTTATCCAAACAGAGGAAAAAAATCGAGCTCGGCTTCGTGCCAAAAATATTAACATTACAAAATACTCTCGTTTAAAAACCTGATAAGAAGTTTCGCAAATTACCAAGATGAAAAATTTCAACTCTTAAATACCCATTGTTAAACGCCCGTTTATACGATACCGATGATTTATTCGTTTGGCGGCGCCGAAACTGCGTAAATTACGATGTCGAAAATCGCCCCGAATCGAATAATTAAAAGTCGAACGAGAACGCGTGAATTTTTCATCGTCGCGGAAAAGAATAGCGTACAGCTTGATTTTCGAATACCGACGAACCCCTCCTGCTCCGTCGGGCGACAAAGTAAACAAAAAAGCTCGACGATTCGTTTCGTTCGTTTCGTCGACGCTTTTTATTCGACGAATGAAAATGGAACGCGGCGCTGATTAGAATGAAAACTTATTGTCGACGAAGTTCGTTCTTTGTAATTCTTCACCCTTCAAATGTCAAATTAGCGGTTACACTATCAGATTTGGAAAGCTTTACGCCGGATAAATGAAGCACTAAAAGCAAAGTTATCACGGCGCACCTCTTCAGTCGTTACAGAAGTTGCGCCGAGTTGATTTTATAATATAATTTGTTCGGGCTTTTATTGTCGCTTAATGGCATTATAGTTTCAAAAGAATTTCGACGGCAACTTTTCGCCACCCCGTGCAAAGCTTTTGATCGCGTATAAACCATTATTTGCCGCAATTTAGCGGTAAATTTTCGCCAATTTTACAAAAAGCGCCCGCTTAAATTTGCCAAATGGCGCGCGAAAGTAAAATTAATTTCCGACCCCGTCAAACTTCTAATATATGTAGTGCACCTTAGATAGAACCCTTTTACACGAGTAATCAAATTATTCGCTCATTTCGTCCGCCATCCGAGCTTTCGCTTTATTTTTCCCAAATACCAAACACCTCCAGTACAAACTACCACCATATTTTCCGCCTATTTTAATTTCACGTCATCATTTCAAACCACAGGACACGAGCTCGACCATTCGACGTCATACAACCATGTATCAAGCTTACACGTCACAACTGATACGCCAGCAGCCAGCACTTCGTCTACCTAGTGCCTACGATGCTGAGAATCTGAACGTAATTTATGCGCACCTACACCCCCATTTTCTAAAGCCACGCGAACCCATCGAGCTTCATTTAGCTTAATGCAGTTATCTCACACCTGACAGACAGGCAGTAGGCGCACTAGTTGCGGTTTATTTCAACCATTATTCATACGCACGAAAATCAAACTCGAAAGATACAACAGATCATCGCACAGATCGCCTCCTTCGATTCACAGATACGCATACGCGACCTAAATTATACCCATCAATTGGCGTACCACCAGAGATACTTTTTTCACAAACATGTCAAACTACCTAATTGCCGAGTAATTAATTCCTAAAAGGGTCTTGGCGCGAATAAATTTAAATTTAAATTTTCATTATCGCTAACAGAAATTCTGCCCGTAGCGAGGCGTTTTACAATTTAAATAAGAGCAGTTGGTATAAATTTTCCAAAAATTTAAATAACACCGTTATTAGGTAATTTCTTTCTCTTCTTGCTCCATTCTACAAAATTCTTTAATATATCTTCAAGGTACCAAATAAATTTTTATAGTACCTATACCTACCAATACCTACCCACATAGACGCACTCACTCGGAACTTTTTTCAAATCAGTTTTTAATAAAAACGATAGCTGTTACAGCGTACGTGATTTTGGAAGGAGCAATGGGGCAAGGCTTTGCATTTCGAACCATTTGCAGGCCTTAACAGAGGGGGGAAAGGAGAGGTTTACCTCCGAGACCGAGTTTTCTTTCATGGTTTACTGACGGCCTGCGACTTGACGCATTGGCACTAAAATCTGCCTTCACCCCTCCACGACCCTTTTTTTTTGCTCTTATGACTTTTCCTCCTGTCCTGGGCCCGGATTCTATGGACGGTACTGAACATTTGCAATCATCTAACAGACGTTCAACATTTTTGGTATACATATACTTCGTTCAAAACTTGGCGAGAGACTCTGTAGCGTGACGACAAAATAAAATTAATTCATATTTTATGACCGTCAACTTTCTACGTTATTTTTGTTACCTGATCGTGTTCATATATCGACTTTTATTTGTGTTCGTGAATTCATTATTTCGCTACGATAAAAAATATGTTACCAATGAGTTGCAAGATTTAAAGCTATGGGATGGTGCCGAAGTTAGCGATTTAAATTCCTTTGCTACACGCGTCTGTTGCTGCAGGAGGAGACTTGTTACGTTAATTCAATCATTAACATCATCGTCGTATCATCGTAATGCTATATATATATATATAAATTTTTTATGCATGTTCATTGTTATCATTACCTTCATAGTACTAGTCATTTATTATTATTCGCCTATCACCATAACGCAATATAATTATAGTGGGCATAATTATGTGTGAAATTTGTTTTTTGATTGATTTTTTTATTTTGCTTAAAAAAAAAATAGTCTGGCATCCCTGAAAAATAATACGAGGTTATACTCAACTTTTGAGGGGGTCTGGAGAAGGGGGAAAAAGCCCAAAACTTTCGTTTTCGATCTCATATGATAAAAAGAGTCACGGACACCCATTAATCCAAATTTCAGCTTTCGAAGTGCATTTGGGAGGGAGTCAGAGCAAAAAATGGATTTTTGAGGAAGTTTGAGTCATGAAATTTTTTGACTCTTCCATATTTCCTCACCAAATCAATTGTGACATGAGAAATTGGGGGTACCCAATAAAAAATCAAAAAAGTATTTTTGGCCACAGTGCACAACCACTTATAAAATTCTCTTGTTGGAAAATGTCCCGCTTCATTAGTTTTGTGCACTGTCGTGTTTGATTAAATGTCACAGGTAGGTAGAACCTATTCCTGGTTGTACCTACCCGAAACTGGATCCACGTTCAATGCGCAAAGGCGTGTTAGCGTCAGTCTCTAAACATCGGTTAGAGAGACGAAACCTGTGCTTTTCGGATGTTTGAGTGCGGCCGCGTGGTATCATTTTTTAAAGTGATTAATTTGAATATTGTATTTCGATTTTAATTATCCGTCGCGATTACGTTCATTATTGTGTGCTTTCGCGAGTTCAAGTTGGAGTAGCGACACCAGCGTCGCCAACGATTAAGGTCGTGTAAGCTTTTCCATTTTCGTAGTTTTAAGTGTAGGTTGTCGCCTTCCCATTTCATTGTCGCCCTTTGTTCTTAAATAAACATTTTGTAATCGACCTAGTGTCGAGTCTATCTTTTTATTTCACCTCGTAGGTCCCCTTAGCGCCATAGTGGCGTTCAAGTGGGTACCTACTTGGTTGCCCTTTGGTGGTTTCTAAAACCGCCTAAAGTCCCCAGCAGCCACACCTCTGCGTGGTGTGGCGGCTAGTTATGTGGTCAATGCCACATAATTAGTTAATTTGGCGCCCAACGTGGGGCCTCTCCAGAGCTTTTGGCTGCGCTGGAGAAGGTTTGAAAAACCACAGAGGGCAATCCCAAAAGAGCTGGAGTCGAAAGAACGACTCCGAAATAGGAAAAAGCTCTTCAAAAAAAAAAGAACTGTTTTGGTTTTTAAATTTAAATTCTAAATTTAAAAGAGCCAAAATCAAAATTCAAAAAATCCGCTGGAACGGAGAAAAAGAGTTCCAGCAAGTTTTCGGCGTTGCTCTGGCCAAGCAACAAAATGTGTATCGACCTTTAAATAGGGTGAACTGAGCGGCTATGATAGCGTAGCTATCTCGCCACCTGTTCGAAATAGGCGACAATATAGTTTAAGTTAATCAGTTTGTATATATGTGCATGAATTTAATCATTCGATCGCGCGTTTAATTATAGTTATAATTAATTCCTCCGCTCGTTTCGCGTTCGCGTTTCTTATTCGCGGTTCGTAGGGACTTTCGCTCCAGATTCGACTGGAGTTGTGGATTCTGTCGATGTTATCGGTTTTTGTATGGAGTGAAAACCTCGCCATAGCAGCAAAAGGAATTCGCCGTCGTTTCAATGAGAGGTACAACAGTGAGTTATTGTTACTCATTTCATGTTGTTATCTTTATTTGGTTATTGGTTGTTAATGTCATTCCGCCCTATCCGGGGCAGACAAATGTTTTTTACCGGTTTTTGGGGGTATAAAATCGGTTGGGCTTACTCAGAGAAAAAAAAAAAAAAAAAAAAAGTAGTAAGTTCACGTAAAAAGGCTGTGGGTACTTTTCATTGATTTGGATGGGGAGTTCTAAAAGCAAAAATGGGTGGTAAATAAACTTCATGGAGAAATTGGTGGGTTGATGGTTTTCATAAATTTCAGAATTGAAATGGAGTGATTTTGTCTCTACGTTGTCGTGTGTAATTTCGTGTTCGCGAATGAGCGGGAATAATTATAAGTGAGTGATTTTTGATTTTCGTTAATACTGACGAAAACGACAAATATTGCCGTTAGTAGCAGGAAAGCGACTATCAAAAATATGTACGATATTTCGAATTGCGACTTTAAAATGTCGCTGATGAAAATATCAATAATTTAGTACCGAATAGGTATATTCCTATTCGATGGAATATGAATTAATTTCCATACCTGTTAAGCGATAAGTATCGCAAATACCTATTTTAGACATTAATGGATTCTCGTTATTCATTTATTTTAATATGAGAATTCATTTACCCAATTTTGGAAATTTTTAATATCAGCCATTTATGTTTCACTTTCGTTGATGTAAACGAGAAGGAAGGGCGATGTACACATTCGTGTACAGAGTCTTTGCGTTCGTTACATCGCATCAAAATTATATCTTTCGGTCGTTGAGTGTTGAAAAAACATGAAGTATCATTTGACTTGATATTTCATGAAAATATTCAATGGTCGAGTTCGTTAATGTACACCTTTGTGTGCGTTAACGAATTCGAGCATGTTTCAACAGCGTCGGCGGTTCGTCTAGGCGAACGTTCCGACGGTGTTGAGACAGATGTAACGGCGAGAGGAGGGACGCGTTGCGTTGGTCTCTCTCGACGTTATGCATTGGATGCGTGCGTCGTTTGGGTAACGAGTTTTCGTTGCCTTTGCGACTTGCGTTTTCGAATGTGTAGCGTTTCAAACGGTTACACCATACGAAAGTGAAGATAGGCTGGTTCCTATTTAAGTAATATCTACAAGAGTGCGTCCGCGTCGCATTAGCGATCAAAATAAACAAATGTTATCAGCAACGAAAATAAATAAATAAATCGTTCGTAAATAAACTTCGAGATTTGAGTTCTCGAATTTTGAATTTCGAATTAATTTCAAATTAAATTATTACGTGAGTACAATTTTATTTATTATTATTTTATTCCAAGTGCCGCGTATTTAAATGAGAAAAAGATTTAACGTAATATTAACTTAACGAACATAAATTAACGAAATTTATCTTTTTTTATTTTTTTTATTTTTTTTTGGTGATAAATTTACGTGTTCGCGGGTGCTACCGTACTCGTTAAATACGGTGGTGGCGCCCATCGTGTAATGAAATCCATGCGAAATGCTGGATGATCGCGAATTTTATTTATTTTTTTTTAATTATCGCGATATTGATATCGACTTCAAATGTCGAATTTTTCGTGTGTGTTTCGACCAATGTCGAATATATTTGATTAATTAGTACCACAGGTAGTGATGAATTTTGGATTACGTGGGTTTCGAGCCCCACTGTTGGGTCGTGTGGTCGATTCTAATGGTGTGGGTGAGAAGTAGTGTGATAACTGGATTTTATATGTGGTCTAGGTCTAGTTCATGCTCAAACGGAGGCCATTATTCAGTACATTCATACGTTGGTACTGGTGAGTGTTTAGAAACCAGATATCTCGTATGAATGTATTGTGGATTGTTCGGCTATTACCACACATTTTAGCGGAATGGTTCATAATATACACTTACCTGGAACAGAAAAAATAAATAATTTGAATTAATTTTCGAGTCAATATTCGATTGTGAGACACACGAAATATTCGACTTCCCGATTATGACAGCTTAATTACCTATCGTGACTCGATGCGATTATTATATAACGATTGGTTATTTTTAATGTGTAATATATACATATAACTGATGATGAATGCACACATGCATTTACGTAATTTAATATTGAATGCATTGATGATTAATTTTTCGATTTTTTAATTTTTAGTGTGGATAATTTATTTTTCTACCTATTATTTTGCTATGTTGTCGTACTATGAACCTGGTTACGTCATTTAACCTTATGCACCTATTTACTGGTCCCTACACATGTCCCTTTTTTCAATTTTTTGATTTATTTTTTTTTTTTTACGCAGAGAAATTTTTATTTCATGGCTTCAAAAATTCAAGGGTAACTAGGTAGTGCCTATTTGGCGTCACAGGCGTGAAATAGGTCTAGTCTCAGTAGGTTTGTAAGGAAAGCTTACACCCCGCAGTTTCTACGTTTAATGAGTGACCAAAATTTTCTCGATCGCTTGAGAAAATTACCTGGTCGTGAAGAACGACTCGTTCAACGGAATCCTGACCTTGGCCAGCCTCAAATGGGCAAGAAGAGAAGGTCTCCCGAGTCGTCGCGTGAAACGTCGCCAGTGGAGGGTGACCGATCACCAGAAACGCAACGAGCCTCCACATCGAGCCATGCACCCAGAACCACCCAGCAGAGTCAAGTATCGGAGATTGGCTCTGTGGTTCGAACATCGATTATAACCTCGACAATGTCTACGGTTGCCACGACAATGGCGTCGACAAAAACTACTAAGGCGTTGAAGCTAACGAGCTCCGCCGCAACATCGATCCTTACAAAACCAAAGTCGATTCCTGTCAAACCTACATCGACAAAATTAACGAAAGAGTCGAGTGAACCGATTCACTCGCCTGTTCATCAAGTAATTACATCGAAACCAATTTCTACCGCGAGTCGACCATTGCTAACCGCGACACCTCCTGCAACCGTTGCAGTTGAGATAGCGCAAACTACTACCACGCCATTAATCGTTTTATCGCCCGAACAATCGAACGCGAAATTTATTCGATCGCCTGTCGAAGAATTTTTCGAGGCCTATCGAACTCCAGATGTCTCGAATATCACGCATCGAGATTCCATCCCTCCGCGCGTTAATATTCTCGACAATACCAATCGAGATGTCAATTATGCAACCGAAATCGACGAAGAAAATTTCGACCTAAACATCACTGGAGAAAGTATTGGAGACCAAGATTTCTCTGAAACAATCTCCATTATCAACAACGCGTTCCAGCATCCAGCAGTTCAGCGACAAAAGTCGCTTACACCAATTCTTGAGAAAGTCATTCTCGAATGGAAAAAAGCTGAGGAGCTGTTGAAAAACAAGGAACATCAACAAAATCAAGAGTATTGGGATGAATTGGCAAAGCAAGCTGAATTCCAACCGACAAATCCCACACCAATCGAGGCTAACGTAATAGTTATCGAACCTGCTGCCGAATGCGACTTCGATACATATCCGACAACTTCAATAGTTACACCTGTTGTCACATCGCAAATCCAAGCGAGCGCTGAGAGCACCTCGCAATCTGGTCCGAAACCTATTCGCTCGATACTTCGTTCCGACAGTGTTTACAACGCCATTGATGTGATAGAGGAAGAAGAAATTCCAGTGAAATCGAAAAAACGAGTTTCTATCACTAATAAACCAACGGTCATGAATCAAACACCTGTCACTCTTTCGGTGAGCGATGCAGTCGTATCATCGGCACCATCTACCGAGAAAACTACGACTCCTGTAAGCCTTGAGTACACTACTCAAAATGTCGTATGGACGCGACAAACAACTGACATCGATTGTGTTACATTGCCTCAAATGACTACTCTCTTCCAACAGTTTACTAGAGAGCTGGGAACTACGATTAAAGGAGCGATTGAGGATGCTTTTGAGAAGCGTTTTCCAGTCCAGCGTTCTCGAACCGTCGCGATTCCAGCTTCGACTGAAACAGAGAGCGACGACGAAGCTGCAACATCATCATCGTCGATGAAGAAAGAGAGGAGCAGGAAGAAGCTTCGACTACCAGGAGAGGTCCAATGGCTAACTCTACCACGCTTCAAACCGACTCTACTTCAGCGCGACAGCAGATGATTAGTCGCTTAAATCAAACTAAAGCTTTGGCAACCATTCCCACTCCGAGTGAAACAATCTCACCTCACTTACCTAAAGTCCTAGGCAAAGTTTTCTCCCACTATAAGGATATTAAGAAGTGGAATCCCAAGAATGATATGCGTTCTCCGCTACAATTCGTCGAAGAATGGACGAATAAGGTACTTCCATATTGCCAAACAGAATTCGAGGCAGCACATACCTTTCGCGCGCTGATTAGTGGCGAAGGTCGCTCATGGCGCGATCGCATGAACCATCATTCTCTCGAAGAAATAATCGAGTCATTTACAGACAAATTTTATGACTCGACTACCCAACTCGAGGAGTATATCCAAATGAGTAAACTCTCGTTTCCAGTTTATCCTAATCAATCAGTCTACGAATTCGCGTACTACTGGATTAGTCGCCTGAAACATTCGCGAGTTGTCCCGTTTGAATCCGTATTAGTCACATTATCAGATCGCTTACCTACCGACTTCGCGAACTTGATCGATCGAGTAATGGAAGATATTCAAGATCTTAAAAAACCTAAGGAGAAAGAAATCCGAAAGATTCTCGAGGTGATCAAGAAAAAATCAGATCGCGAGAAACGACGTCAAGCGAAACTGAAACCAAACACTTGCGTATTCACAAAGCAAAATTTCGCTCGTTTTATGGATGTAGATGGAAGTGATGACGAGGATTCAAAGAACAAATCCTCGTGGAAGAAAAACTTCAAAACTTCATCAACCTCGACACCAGAAACAAAGAAAAATTCGTCCAATACGACAAAAAAATTCATCAAATGGAAGAATTTTAAAAACAAGAGTATAAATGTTGCTGATGTCGATACTAGCGATGAGTCGGATCAAGAATTGGTCGATAACGAGTCGATCCCGGACTCGGATGACGATTATAAATATTTTGGCGTCGACTCAGATGGTGAAGTGATGCTTGTCGACGAAATCCGTCACAAAAAGCCTATGAAAAAGATTCAGATTGTCAAAGTGAGAAAGCCGGCGGGAAACGCGAACCAGTCGTCGGAGCGGACTCGTCCGTCGACTGTGCAGCTACCAACATCGAAAAAGAGTCCGCCCCTACCTCAACAACACCGAAAGCAAATCTGTCGCCACTGCCTGAAATTCCATTATGGAATGGATTTCAGATTCTCGGTGATAGCATGCGAAACAATTTCTCGACTTAACATATACGTCGATTCCCGATATTCCCTTATGTCGTTCTGGGAATACAGTGAAAAGCTCTGCAAAGAACTCAACTTGACTACGAATTTGTCGTCGGAAAAAATAATAATCTACGTGGGAATTAACGACGTTATGAAAACTACTTTCGACATTACAATCGTCAAACCGCTGCTCCAAAAAATCGTTAAGCGACTCAAAATGCTTGGAGCGAAGAAAATCGTTATTTGCCAGATTGCTCCGATTTTAGGACGAGAGCAAGATCCCTATTTTTGGATGCGATTGGCAGAAATGAATAACGCGATCTTTTTTATTTCGCGTGATGATGAAAGTAAGGTGTTTCAACGCGTTCCAGTATTTGGTGACGCGAAGAGAAGGCTTCAGATCCGAGAAATCTTATCGTTACGTCGTGAACGATACAATCACATACGACGTCAAAATGGGACTTTACAAAAAATGTACTGTTGATGGTGGTCGCGATTTAGTGCATTTGAACGTCGATGCTTATCGATTATTGGAATGCCAATTAAAGAAAATACTAGGCGTTACCCACAATTCCAAAACTCCTACAATGTCGACTCCAAATGATTTTCGACCTTTACAAATCGCGAAACGCGAAGCCAATGTCATTGATCGCCTCTTAGGCGATAGCGACAACGAAGTGTCGCCAGCGTTCCACTCGAGCGACATATACCCGACACCAGAGTCGGTTGAACCATCTTCGGCTGAGATTGTCGAGTTAGATGAAAATCTCGATCGTGAAATCAAATCAAACTTGGGATCAGACATTAATGTACTCGACCCAGAAATCGAGGAGGATGACGAGGCAAAACAAAGCCATCGTCGACTGAAATTGCAAGATCGACCTCCATTAATTTCGCTTACAATAGGCGATTTACAAGAAATCGTGTTAGTCGATGGAGGAGCTGGTTTTTCGCTAATAGGCGAAGAATTGTTTCGAGAAATAAAATCGAAGCATCCAAGCTGTATCACCACCGAAATTCCCATGCGAGGAGGTCACAGTAGCTTTACTCTAGCTGCTGGGAAACAAAAAATAAAGCCATCACTCGTCGCCGTTCTCGCGTTTAAGTTCACACATATTCCGAAGGCGAAGAATAAAACCGTTCTAATGGGCGTAGCGGTGATAGCGGGATTGAATCGTCGTATGCTTTTCGGTCGAAACGCTATCATCGATTTCGAGATGATACACGATTTTAGAAATCGACAATTTCGACTCAAATATCCAAAATACGACGAAGAGTTCGTTGTACCATTCGAGTTGCCCGACGATAAGTTGTCGTCTGAAATCGAAGCCATCGGGAACGTGGGAAACGCTCTCGATTTCATCCCTACTCCCGAACTCTTAGGCGAATATTTTCGCAGCAGCGTACTCGAGTCGCAACCAGATGTATCTGAAGAACTTGAAAAACTGCTCGCGAATATCGAAGTGCTAAATATAGAGTTGAAAATACCAGATCGTCCCAATTTGCTCAAATTTACACTCACGAATTCCGCGCTAACCGAATCCCAAGTAAACGAGATTAAAAATCTCGTGAGGAAGTACTCGTCGCTATTTTCTGGCGATACTGGTTGCTGCCGCGTATATACTCACAAGTTCGAGTATGTAAAGGAACCAGAACACCTTTGGTGTAAATATCGCGCGCCACCGTTAGCGAGGAAAGCCGAAGTCGATCGAACGATTGATAACTGGCTCCGTGAAGGAATAATTCAACCTTCTACGAGTACCAACAGAATTCCCCTCGTGTACGCGAGGAAGAGCGACGGATCCACTCGCACTTGCGGAGATTTTCGTCCATTAAACGAATTTCTCCTCATGCACGCCAACGAAGTGCCAAAAATCGAGGATTAAAATATCGATTAGCAAAAGCGAGATACTTCACGTCGCTGGACTTTAATAACGGATTCCTGCAAATCCCGCTGCACGAGAAAGATAGGCCGTACACTGCATTCTCCTATGAAGGGAGACATTTCGAGTTCTGTCGAGTGCCGTATGGCACTAAGGACTCGATGCCGGCGTTCATCGCCGCTCTACAAATCGTTCTCGCGAACATGGACGAGTACGTCGCGACTTACGTCGATGACGTAATGATTTTTAGCGAGACATGGAACGAGCATCTCGAACATATCGAGAGTGTATTAAAAAGAATTCAAGATGCGGAAATGAGCCTTTCGCTTAAAAAATGCCAATTTGGCAATACCGAGATTAAATATCTCGGACTACTCGTGGACAGACAAGGCACGCGACCTAATCCAGATCGCGTTTCCGGAATCGCGAACATACCACCACCGGCGAACAAAAAGGCTGTACAATCGTTCCTAGGTACGGTGAACTATTATCGTTCTTTTATTCCGAAAATAACAGAGATATCAGAGCCGCTCAACCAGTTGCTGAAAGATGGCGCTAAATTTCATTGGCGCGAGGCACAGCAAATGGCGTTTGAACTAAAAAATGCGCTGACTAACGTAACCTTAAATGCGCATCCAGATTTTGAAAAACCTTTTCATATCTGCACCGACGCAAGCATTAAGGGAGTCGGAGGCTCAATTTTTCAAATTAACGACAGTGGTGAGCCACTACCAATTGCGCACACAAGTCGAGTTTTAAGCCCTCACGAGCAAAACTACTCAACCACGGAGTTAGAATTGCTCGCGATTGTTCATATCTTGAGCAAACATTTCCACCTATTGGCGGGAAGAAAAATAATTATCTATACAGATAATCACGCCAATGTATTTCTCAAGAGACGCGAATTAATGCCTTCGAGAATAAATCGATGGTTTTTATTTCTCGAAAATTTCGATTTTACGCTACAACATATCAAAGGCGTTAAAAATACAGTCGCTGACACTCTTTCGCGATTTATAAAAACAAGTACGCGAAAAGAAACTCAAGATATCGTCCCAACCGAACTTGATGTCGATTTGTTCGACTACGAAGTCGATCGAAAACTTCTCGTCGATTTGAGAAATATCTCGAAAATACAAAGTCAAGACGAGACCCTACCTATGCATTTGCGTAAGCTGAATTCGCGAATTACTTTCGATAAGGTATCGAAAAAATACGTTTTACTTGGTCGCGATGAAATTGCGCGCATATACGTCCCACCAAAAGTTCGTTCTCCATTATTACAGTACTATCACGGGTACTATGGACATATTGGTGTGTCGAAGTTAATTCGACTCGTTCGTCGAAAATTCGACTGGCCTGGTTTGACTGCAGACGCGTATCATTACGTAAAAAAATGTGAGCTCTGTCAGACAATGAAAAAAGCAAATATCTCTCACGTAGGACCAGTTCAAAGTCACCATGTCCAAGAAATCAACGACGTTATTGCGATTGACTATTTTGGACCTCTTCCAAGGTCAAGGTCATCAGCGCGATATATTGTAGTAATCCAAGACCTATTTTCGCGATATGTAAAACTATTTCCAATTAAAGTCGCGAACACCAACAGTACGATAAAATGCGTAGACAACTGGATTCAACTATTTGGAAAACCTAAGTCAATCTTGAGCGATAATGGTCCTCAATTTCGCTCAACTAGATGGAATTTCCATTGGCGATCACAAAATGTCGCTGTGATTAAAACTGCGACATATACTCCCTCGTCAAATCCAGTCGAGCGAGTAATGCCGGTAATTTCCACCACCTTGCGTTTGTATTGTTCGAAGAGTCACCGAAAATGGGCGATGCTCGTTCGTCACGTCGAATTAAAGATTAATACGACGGAAGCATCAGCGACAGGAGTCGTACCCTACGAGTTAATGCATAAGCGTAAATTTTTCGATGATATTGATCGCGCATTTTCTCGTGATAAGCGAGTTAAATTCGCCGACTTGAAAAACATTGCTAAACAAAATATTAAGAAAACTCAAGATCGTCGAAAACTATATGTGGAAAAATCCAAAAAGCTAGTTACCCTTTCACCTAACGAGATTGTCTACCTAAAATCACATCCCTTGTCGTACGGTGAACAAGGTGTAGCAGCCAAATTATCTCCGCAATTTACTGGCCCTTATCGGGTAGAACGACAGATTTTTCCAAATTATTATCGTTTGCGTAACAAGAAAGGCGAGGTTAAATTCGCCAATGTGAAAAACTTGAAAATATGTCGATCGTAGAACTTTCGACTCAACCTGATTTTCCCTTTTTCCTTTCCCATCACGAATGGTTAAATGACGTAGCCTTATTAGAAATTTGATAACGCTTTTAATTTGAACATATATATTTCAGCAAACTCGCGATTTTGGTCGTCAAAAGGCGACGTGTCCGTTTCCAACACTAGACAAGTTAATGTACGTTCACTTCAATCAAGTATCACCAGATCATGCAAGTAGTCGTCGTTGCGAAGCGAATCCTAATTCGACGAATATCGTTTATATCTACGTCACCAATTCTGCGAGTGCTATATGTTCCTTATCGCGATATGTTTGCTGAGTTTACCATCGTTTGTCTACGTCGACTGAAAAAGGAGCTGAAGTCAAGGACGAGTCCGAAATCAAATCTAGTCAAATCTACCAGATTCCAATAGCGAGAAGTTAACAATGATTGTCGCTGAGTGCGATATTTATATTGTCGCTGAATAAATAAACAACACCAATTGTGACAAAGATTTTTATTTTTACATTTTTGTATTTTTTATTCGTTGTATTTCTTTTCCCCAAGGCGACAACCATAAGAATCAATGTTTAGTTGAGAAGTTAATTAATTTTTTGTTTTTTCTCTAATTTTCAATTCTTATTTAATCAAAAACGAATCAGAGAGATTTCGTTAAAAGTTCGAATTTTATTTTTGGAGAAATTTTGATTTGATTTCAATTTTGAAAAAGCTTCACGTCACTTGGCGTGCCCATTTATTCTAAATCTTCTCGCGATGTTGTGTCGTGTCCCGTTTTGTCCTGAGACCCTTGTGGGCAACTCAGACACAAGAATGGCGTGTCCCAAAATTTTGGTTTGCGTTTTTCGAAAATAAAAGCGCCACAGTTTTCGTCTTTTGTTAAATTTTTACCACCTTGACGTACCACGCATGTTGAACGTCGATCCAGTGGTCCCTTCGTCCCACCTCCAAGGTCTGATGTCACTAATGCAATGACCTTTCCGGAATGAAAAAATTTGTAGCCAAATTTTTTCTTTCCAGGGGGGGAGCATATGTGACATGAGAAATTGGGGGTGCCCAATAAAAAATCAAAAAAGTATTTTTGGCCACAGTGCACAACCACTTATAAAATTCTCTTGTTGGAAAATGTCCCGCTTCATTAGTTTTGTGCACTGTCGTGTTTGATTAAATGTCACAGGTAGGTAGAACCTATTCCTGGTTGTACCTACCCGAAACTGGATCCACGTTCAATGCGCAAAGGCGTGTTAGCGTCAGTCTCTAAACATCGGTTATAGAGACGAAACCTGTGCTTTTCGGATGTTTGAGTGCGACCGCGTGGTATCATTTTTAAAGTGATTAATTCGAATATTGTATTTCGATTTTAATTATCCGTCGCGATTACGTTCATTATTGTGTGCTTTCGCGAGTTCCAGTTGGAGTAGCGACACAAGCGTCGCCAACGATTAAGGTCGTGTAAGCTTTTCCATTTTCGTAGTTTTAAGTGTAGGTTGTCGCCTTCCCGTTTTATTGTCGCCCTTTGTTCTTAAATAAACATTTTGTAATCGACCTAGTGTCGAGTATATCTTTTTATTTCACCTCGTAGGTCCCCTTAGCGCCATAGTGGCGTTCAAGTGGGTACCTACTTGGTTGCCCTTTGGTGGTTTCTAAAACCGCCTTAAGTCCCCAGCAGCCACACCTCTGCGTGGTGTGGCGGCTAGTTATGTGGTCAATGCCACAAGACATTCTATGGATGCCGAACGAGAACAAAGACATGATGTTTGGAAAGGTAAGTCACATAAAAATACAAAAAGAAAAAAAGAAATCGCTACTTCCGTCTAAGACAAAAAATTGAAGAAACAGTGAGCTGTTGGTTACATCATCTGACCGACCTGAAATAAAGAATATGATGAAAATTAAATATTAAAAATAAATTATACGAACCTCTTACAAGAAGTCGGAAACCCTCACAATTGAACATCAGAGAAGCAAAAGCTATAATGAAATATAGAAATAATTCACTCAACCTAGACTTATGCTCATTGGACAACACATCAATTTGAATCATGAAATAAACACTCTAACCATCACACCCATCTACAGTCATACCTCCTCTCATATATGCACTTTTACTTCGTCTGTGCTGGAGAGGAGGACGAAGACGATGGCAGCATAAGCCACGTAAGTGGCACTTAGATCCAAGCATCAGAACTCTGGAAATTGGACCAGGTAGTAGTGAAGACCTTGTGGGTGAACAAAATGGGCACTTGGTGCCTTATAGCGCTTACGAATAAACCTATTGGAGAAGAATAATTGCTTTTTCTTTTAACTCTAGAACACCACACATGTGAAAGTTGTTACACAACTGGTTTTAAGCTCCCATTAGTCCTCGATTAGAGGAAGAAGCGCGATGCAATCTTTACTATATCGAGGGAAGATGCAGCGTCTTCAAATTTCTTATTCAACATTTTGCATATTTGCAATTCTGAAGGGGCAGCAAATACAATTTAATTAATACTCAAATTTTGAGGGGAGCTGGAGAAGTAGAGAATAGCTCAAAATTTTCTTTTTTTGATCTCATATGGAATAATGAGTTTGGGACACCAACATATTCAAATTTCAACTTCCCAAGTACATTTGGAGGTGATTTAGAGCAAAAAAACAGCTTTTAGATGAAGCTTTGAGCCACGAAATTTCTTGAATCTTTTATTGGTCAAACTTTGTGTATAAGGTTAGTTGGTGACCAGAATATGATCTTTTGAATTTGGGTCTAAATGGAAGAAAAATGATAGATTACCAACATTTGAGTAGCGTTTGAGGAGCCTCAAATTAGTTCGAGTGTAATTAATATGAACTCATATGATTATTGGGAATAAGAAGTATACCTACTATATCTCCATTTAATGTCCACAGCTGATGTTGAAGGGAAGAAAGAGGGATTATCGAACTCAAAATTTGGTGGGGGTACACGAGAGGTTGAAAATATTTCATTGTGATGTCATTGATAAAATGAGATCAGGTGATTAACCTAGTCTGATTTTAGCTTCCCAAGTGAATTTGGAGGGGATATGAAGCAAAAATGGCTTTAGCTTCCCTGTTTTGGGAGGGGAAGATCGGGGTTGGATGAGGTCATCAAATCTTTGCTTTTCAGACTATTTTCAATGATCTAGCATATGTCCAACTTTTTGGTATGTATATTTTTCTCTTCCCACGCATACCACCGGTGGGTATTCATGAAATTCGCTCAAAATTTGGTGAGGAATTCATCTTGAAAATGCGCAGAGGTACTTTTTTTTTGATAAATTTCAAAATGACTGATCACTCAAATTTTGAGGGAAGATGAAGAAGGGACAAAGAGCTCAAATTTTTTGTTTTTGATCTCATATGAAAGATTGAGTCACGGACACTAACATATCTAAATTTCAACTTTTAACTATATTCTGAGAGGAGATGGAGAAAAAAACAGCTTTTAAAGGAAGTTTTGAGTCATGAAATTTCTTAAATCTTTCATATCTCCTCATCAAATCAACTAAGAAAGGTCAAACTTTGTGGGTACAATTAGTTGATAACCGGAATGTGACCTCTTGAATTTGGGTTGAAATGGATCCAAAATGGCGGATTATCAAAATTTGAGTACAGCCTGAGGAGCCTCAAATTAGAGAAAATGTAATTAAAAACTCATACGAATATTGAGAATAAAAAGTATATTATATCTCAAATTCACCCTCATACATGATAATATTAGAGGGTAAAGGAGGGTTATCGATCTGAAAATAAGGGGGGTACAAGAAGTCGAAAATTTTTTATCGGGGTGCCATATAGTAAAATGAGCTCATGTGACTAATCTATTCTGATTTTAACTTGCCAAATGAATTTGGGAGGGAGTTGAGCAAAGAACAACTTTTAGAGGGAAAACTGCTGCAGGAAATTTCACAAATCTTCCATATCTCCTCACCAAATCGACCTACAAAGGTCAAACTTCGTATGCACGGTTAGTTCATGACCAGAATATGATCTCTTAAACAGGGACGTACTAAAAGGGGGGAGAGGGGAGCTTCCCCCCTTGGCTTTTGGGAAGTTGGTAAATTTGGAGTTTTAGCGTAAAGTTGGTAAATTTGACCACTTGCGCAGTATTATAGCTATTTTTACATTTTTAGAAAACTAACAAGAAGACTGTGACATCTTATTTAACATCTATTTAACATCTTATTTTCGCCGAGCAAACAAAAAAAAAAAAAAAAAAAACAAAAAAAAAAAAAGATCAACAGTTGGTAAAATTTCATGGTATAAGTTGGCAATTTGGTTTTCTCCCCCCCCCTGAAGAATGTCCTCGGTACGCCCTTGCTCTTAAATGTGGGTCAAAATGCATCTAAAATCGTGGATCGTAAAAAGTTGAGGATGATTTGAGGAGCCTCAAGTAGTCATAATTTGAGAAATATGTGTTCATATGATTATTGCATGGTAAGAAATACCACATTTGTTCTAAATTCAACTTCTTACGTAATTTTGGAAGGGATAGGAAAGTAATTTTCAGCCTTTATATTGGTTGTGGCCTGTAGACATGAAGGAGTTAGCAACGTTATGTGCAAACCTGAACAAGCCCCAGTTAAAAACTAAGCTCCAGTAATGCCGCATGGCTGCTTACATTTTTTTTTTTCGTTTGCTGTAAGCGAAATTGAAAAATTTAATTTCGAAAAAACTATCGTTCTCAGTGTTGCCAGATTAGACAATTTTTCAAAAATTTGTTTTTCATTTTTATGGAGTATTTATAATGACTGGTCTGTGTTCTAATTGGTCATACGTCACGCGTGTAACAACCAATCAGCAAGTTGGAATGTGGTAAATTATCTCGACTAACTCGAAAAATAAAAATACAAATCAGCTGATGATTCAAATCGCAAACGAATTTCAGTTGTTCACTGAAAACTGAACGATATTATTTAAAAGGTAGAAATGAAACTACCTACATTTTATCACATTGTAGCCTTATGATTGGTCATTACGCGCGTAACATATGACCAATCAGAACCCAGACCAGTTACTTACTATAACAACTTTATACAATTCGTAGCAACAATTTGATTATTTTTTCAAAGAAACTGGTAAAACATTTGCGATTTCGTACGATTTTGAGTTCTCAAATTGTGAGATTCATCTATTCCTGCTAAATAAGAATGTTGGCTGTTTTAGGCGATTTGAAATTCTCAAATTGGTAGTTTTTCATCTAAAAAATTAGGAAACAATGTTCATTGCCTTAGATATTAAAGGTATATTTATTACATTCAGTAACACAAGTATATGCACGAGTAGTTAAAAATTTTAAGATACAAATAAATAATTTTAACCTTCAGTGTGTGGTGTTCCCTGTGATACATTTAAAATTCATAGACTAACTGGCAGCTAAAAAGCTAAATATTATTTTTCGAAAATTTATCTACCATACTGAATTATTAATGAAGATTAAAGTCACAAATAAAACATGCGGTTTTCCACGTAGAAAAATATGAAAATATATTTCTATTCTTTTTCTTTTTTTTTTTCGCTTCGAAACATCGACTGGTATATTTTTATCGTCGAAAGAAAAACAAAATTATACATCATTCGAAAAAAATCTGAATTTCGTTTTCTTATCTCGCAAAACAATACTTACATTGACGATTACCACAGGCGTAGTGGCGTAACTGGTACGTATTCGATGAAAAAGCGAAATTTTAGCCGTCTCAGATGCATTATCCACGACCAGGCGAATTTCATATTCCAACGATTTAATACAATCGCATTAAAAAACAATAAATAAGAATTTTTTTCTCCAACCAGTTAAAGTAATCGCGCGTACGTGTCAACGACCTCAATATAAGAAAACGTCATGTACACAATACGCGTATATACGCGATGCCTGCGTGTGCGAAAAGGGTGCGTCACTATTTAATCTAGCGAAGGGGATGCATAGAACTTGCTTCCCCTTGCCGAACCGCGTCCGCTAAAATGCTAAATGTCATTATAGCCCTTCCATGTCGGCCTTATTTAGCGTATTGAGATCAATACTCTCGTTTATCCCGGCCAATACGGTATTGAGATTATTTTTTCGGCGAGCGAATGACTTCTGTGCGTTCCCCAATTTTTATTTATTTTTGTTATTATTTTTTTTTTTTCGTTCGGCGTTCGCGTCCGCGGTATTTGGGCTGGACTCGTTTCCATCGAGTTGTAACTAATAAGCGACCAGAAATATGAAGTTGGTATCGTCTATAAAAGTGGAGGAGTTTTTATAGGCGTTAAAATTTTTACATGTTTCATGCTGGCGTTCGCCCGTTTTATAAAAGCCCTTTATCGTTCGTATTTTTACGATTTTTCCTATATATATTCGTTCAATTATAAGATAAATAAAATTTAACGGCCGCGTTGTTAATATCGCCAGTTAAAAATTTTTTATATGTCGTTTGAAAAATGGCAATTTGAAATTTTATCGTGAATTTTTATTACAAGCCTGGTACACGTATATGGGGAGGAGGCGGCGAAATTCACCATTTCCGAACGGCCAGGATGGGTTTATTACATCAATTACCTAGCTCTACGAGAGTATTACGTGAATGATCGTCTGAAGGTTGTTCGTATTCGACCTGAGAGAACAGAACCGAGAAGATTTTGGTCTGTACGTAACTAAGGTCAATCAAACACCCTCCCCCGAGTTCAAGGCTGTTGTTGCGTCGAACTCGTCGTGTGTACGCGAAGCGAAGAGGAAAGAGAACGGAACCGACTTCGAGACAATTACCTCCTCGTTGTTCTATTATTTTTTAGGGGAAATTTTCCCCACCATCGGCCGCATGATTTATCATCGTTTCCCCTACCGTCGTAATCGTTACGAGTTTGGAAACTGATCAGTGTTTCTCACATAGCGACCGAACGCGTATCGCGTACGTTTACGTAATTTCCAAGTCGTATACCGTTGCGACGGTGTGTGTTTTTCTAGGTCACAGCGTTATTCGAAACGAAATCGAAGTTGTCGATGGATTGGCCGAGGGTTCGCGCAGCTGAGTAAATATCCACGCTGAATCGACGAGCTAAGGAGAGCTTATCGATATTTGCTCTCATCGGTCTTCGTATTCGAGGCATATTTCGAGATGGACGAGTCAAAGATTTCGGCAAATATTCAGCCTAAGTTTACTCGTGTATTTTTAGACGAGTTTTTAACGAAAACCATCGCTATCGCAACCGTAGTTCGGGAAAGAGCGGGGGGAAGAGGGAAGAGGGGGTCTTCATACCCCTGCTTTTTAGATCATTTGCAATCATGACAAACCGACAGACCATTATTGAGCCATTTAAAAACCCTAAAAATAAAAATTTTATTCCCAAAAGGTATGGTTGCTTCAACTCCCTTCTATACTCTACCCGTAGCAAACTCCGAATGATTATTTAGTACTTGAGCTCTCATAAAAAACTACCTTCCAATCAACGTCCAGCAGTGAAAGAACTTCAAATTGAACAGTTCTCAGCTTTGAAGCTGCAATGGCGCTAAGTTCAAACGTCAAGTCAATAATTAAATGCAGATTTGAAAATTTTGGATTGTCGAATCAATATATTCGAATTTAAGCTACCCAAGTGGATATAGAGGGAAGATATAGCGAATGAGGACTTTTTAAGAAGATGTCATATGACAGGAACTTCTATGAGTCGTTCCTATTAGTTGAGTTTTTAATTAAAACGATAGCTATTACAGCCCACCTGATTTGTGAGGGGAAGGGGTCTTTTAATCTTTGCGTTTCAGAGTATTTATAATGATCTGGCAAATGTCCAACTTTTCTGTATGTATATTTTATTCCCACTCCCCCTCTTATCAGCAGCCAGGCCCGTAGCCAGGATTTTTTCTAGAGGGGGCAAAGAGGGTGGGGCAGATTTTTTTTCAACACCAAAAAAATTTTCAAATTCAAAATGCACTTATGAATATAATTTTTTATTTTGTCCAAAATTTAATATTAATACAATTGCAATTTTCTATTTTTTCGTGAATCAAGTATTTAAAAAAAATTTTCAACGCAAATTTTATTTAAGTGGTGTTTTTCGAACGGAATAACTGTCAAATTACAAGATCGTCCAAATAACATTGACTGACGATACGGAGTTCTGATATCTCTATAACACTGTTACCAATCGTCAGGTCAAAAATATGTTAATTTATCAATGTGACTATCGATTTGAAACACATTTATGCGGATTTATTAATTTTTGTGTCAATGATCAAATTAAAAAGTAAAAAAAGGGTTTTTGGGTAATTTTTCTAAGGGCAAAAATTCTTCTAGGGGGGCAACGCCCCCCTTGCCCCCAGCTGACTACGGGCCTGTCAGCAGCGTCCTCCGGTATCCGTGTAAACCGCTCGAAATTTTATGAGAGACTCTTTATGAAAATGCAAAAAAGTTGGTTTTTGGTTTTTTCCCATACACCTCAAAATGACGGCTCACTCAAATTTTGTGAGAAGCTGGAGAAGGGGCAAATGGCTCAAAATTTTTATTCTAATCTCATATAAAAGAATAAGTTATGTACGTCATCATACCCAAATTTCAGCTTACCAAGTACATTTGGAGTAGAATTAGAGGAAAAAATGGGTTTTTGAGTAATTTTTGAGTTATGGAATTTCTCGAATCATCCGCATATCCTCACCAACGAATCTAGAAAAATCAAACTTTGTTTATGTGCTTGGTTAGTGTTCAGAATAAGGCCCTTCGAATTCCAAAATGGCGGATGATTAAAATTTGAGTAGGGTTTGAGGAGCCTCAAATTTTTAAAAATGTAATTAATACGAACTCATATGATTATTAGGGATAAGAAGTATGCTATATCCCAAATTCACCTTCACACATGTTATCGAAGGGGAGAAAGAGAGGTTATCGTCCCCAAAATGTGGTTGGGGGTACATAAGAGGTCGAAAATTTATCATTGTGTAGTCATGATAAGACCTAGTGACTAACCTTTAGGTTTCCCAAAACATCATACTCTTGTTTCAAAATGACTTTTTATATACATATAGAAGCCCCTTCAGATTTCATATCAGCCTTCTCTCCCCTCTCATTTTCCTATTGGTTATGCAGGAGTTAGGGAACTTAAGTCTGAAAATTCAAAAAAATTGATGAGTTGTATGACATCAAATAATTTTTTAAATCTCTAATAAATTTTTAATAGATTTTTTTTCAACTGTAGAAATTTTAGAAATTCAAAAAGTTGATAAAGTGAATGACGATTTTTGGAAGTTTATAAATTCGTAAAAAATTTCAAAAAATGAACCGGGTTAGATTTTAGTTTTTTTTCTATGTTAATGCAAGCGTTGGCGAAAATTTAATTTATAAAACTTGATGAATCGGCGAATAGAAAAAAGTTTGAATTTCTAAAAATGTGAAAAATTCAAAAAATGCTTGATTAAATTTTTTTTTTCAATTGACGTGGCATACACAGCTTTGTGGCTGGAGGCATTTTCATTTTTTAGTAAATTTATAATAATTTGCAAAAATAATTTGGGAATGTGAAAAATGAAAAAATTGCTTCGGTTTCTTTCTTCGTTCATGTTTGCTTTTTCAATTTTTTTTTCAAATTATAAAAGAAAATTCATATGAAGTTATTGGACTGATTTTATTTTTTGAATTGTTGGACGTCGTTATCTGAATTTTGCCCACTTTTGTATAACAAGTAGGCATATTTCCTGTACAATTTGACATTTCAACCTATAAATCCACTCCGAAGAAATTTATATTTCTTGTAGATTTTTCGATTCTCGTAAAAAAAAAAGAAACGTGTGAGTATTAAAAATTTTTAAATCCCTTCTTCTCTTTGCTCGTGTCTCTAGCCAAACTGTTGTACAATGTACACAGCATGTTAATAAAAAAAAAAAATTAATAATTAATCTCGCTTACTCATGTTCAAAAAATTCATGTAACGTCTTATAAATGGCTTCAATTTATCAACGACCAACGCAAAAATTTGCATTTAGCCAATGGTTATGTGATGAATTTCATAATCATGTTAAAAGTTATAGTTTTCTTTCATAAAAATTGTTTCTATGGCTAAGACTTGAGGCTTGAGCTCCCCAAAATGATCGTGCTGCCTCCACCTATATTCGTATAGATGTTCTGATATCACAAAGCTTAAATTTCTGGAATCTCTGTGTAGCGAAAATCGAGCATATTTTGCCTCTTTGAGTCCGAAGTGGTTCAAGTTAAACCCATGCTGTGCACGCAACCAATAAATTACCCATTTTTCATTTATTTTTAACAATCACAAAAAACTGGGTCGTTTCGAAATAAATTTCAAAACCTGTTTAGACCTCCTGAATTGAAAAAAAATTAGCAATTCGAATATTTTCCATTCTTTTGACAATAAAATATGACTTTGGAAAGTAAAAAAATCTAATTGCTCGAAAATTCGTTTTTATGTATTCAATGATTAATACACATTATAATTATTCCCATAATTCAAAAAAAAAAATTTCATGCTCTGAATCTTTAGTTATAATTAGATCTTTTTATAAAACCCATTCGTTTTAGTGAAAATTCGAAAAAACATAACTCCTCCCATAAGAACCAATAGAAAACATTCACCTATCACACCAACATCGAGATAACAGCAGATAACAGACGACCAATTAAAAACAATTACATCAGTTCCAAGAGCTTTATATTATTCCCTTAATTCATTTTCACTGGTCATGTTATAGGGGAGAAAGAGGTGTTCTCTTCAAATAGTGAAAAGAGTAAACAACAGTTCGAAAATTTCCAGTTATGATTCCATACGACAGAGTGAGCTCATATTAATAATACATTCGAATCTCAGCTTCTTCTTTGCTTTTGGAAGGCAATCAAACAAAAAAGCGTCGTTTGAGGGAAAAATGAAGTCGAGATATTTCACGAATCGCTCGTTCCTTCCCCATCAAATGTATTTGAAAAACCCAAACATTGTATGTGTAATTAGTTTGAAACTAAAATATGCCTCTTTTGAATTTACATTGTATAGATACAAAATAGCGTAAAATTAAAATTTGAAGAAGGCTTAAGGGCCTCAAATAGTTTGAATTTGGTGAATATGGGCTTATGTGATTTCTATACACAGAAAGTACTTCTTGTGGTAAATTAAACTTTTTAGTTAGTTTTGGAGGTTCTCTTCAACCACATTACAAGTTTCTGTGAAAAGATTATCAACTTATTTCCATTAAAAACTCAGCTCCAGTAATGTGGTATTGCTGCTTAAGATTTTTTCTATTTGGCTATCTCGTTGAAAAATATTCATTGATAATATAATATGTTGGAAATGGTGTGGGAACATAATTAGAAAATTATTTATTTTATTTCCCACTCACTCTTCTGTGGAATGCTTCAACTAAAGACTCAATATAAAACGGAGTACGAAACGATGTTTTTATCGCATTTCTATATTTACGATGAAAATATGATCATTATACCTCTTAATGTTTAGTAATTATAAAATTAATTTTTATTCAGTGCGATTTCAAATTACTAAGCTGCTACCTTTGAAATTTTTATACAATCGCGAAACGAAAATTCCATTTCGTTAACCCATCAGGAAATACTTGCAACGAGAGCAGATATAAGAAGTTTCAAACCACTTCCTTTCATTTTACTCTTTTAGATGGATTACCTCGGGCAAAAAAAAAACTTTCTTTAAGCTGTGGCTCCCTTTCGGTGAATTTTCGAGCTTCGTGGAAGTCTTTCAAGTCCTAATCTTTTATCAGTTCACTCTGTGGGAGATCGATATTGATGCTGAATTTCGAAATGAAGCTCTTCAAGAACTCCCTAAATTCAAACTCCTTTTGAATTTGACTTTTTAAAAATGTTTTCGACTCGAGATCAAATTACGTTCATACCAGATGAAAATTTGTTTCATTACGTGAAAATGAAATATGCACGCGCTCATTTTTAATTTTGTCTTATCCCTTTTTTTTTTGGTGAGGGAATCGTTGAAATGAAAGAATTCCCTATCTCGAGTCTAAAAGTATATTACGAATTGTCGAGAAAACCGATATGATTGTGGTAATTATTTTCGCTCTTTCTGAAAGCATTTCGATTATTTAATCTCAACGTTTGAGGCGATAAAAAATTACATGTAACGTGTTACGATAAGATATAGTAGAGTTAAGTTTTTTCTTCCCAATTAGACGAATAAATACATATTTGGAAAATTAAAGCAAGAAAAAGGTTCAATATGTTAAATATTATTCATTTTTATTTCGGTAGTATTGATAAAGTTTAGTAATTTTGAAAATTTTTTTATCGCGAAAATCGCAAATTTTTAGTTTCTGTACCTTACATCAATGTCTATAATATCATAGTTTTCGTTTTTAATCCGTAAAGCCAACCTCGTTAGAAAGCTGCTTCGTATGAGACTGTAATATGATCCTATAAATTTGGTTTATTTTGAATCCATAATGGCTGATGGTTAGATTTTGAGGGGAGCTTGAGGAGTCTCAAATAGTTGGATGCCTTTCCCTAAAAATGTTCCTTTGGGTTTTGAATGAATCTCGAAAAAATTCAGTTCCAAGAAATTATTTTAAGCTTTGGCGACTTGAGTTTATAAAATTTTCAAAAAAAAAAAAAAAAAAGAACAAAGAACAATTATAATTTCAGAAGTAATTAACCAGCGATTAGCTAAAAATTGTTCTAAGGTGCTGAAATTAAGCCTGTATTGGTTTTTTTTTAATTCTTAATTCGTCAATCACTTATAAAAATATTAGCAAGATAGCTTTCTTTCTAAAAGAGTAGAGTTTTTTTGAGAATTTTTGAAAACTTTATGATCAAGTCGCCACAGGTTAAAATCATTTTTTCTAGTTGAAATTTTTTAGATTTCATTTGGGACCTATAGGAGTATCTCTGGAAGGAGGAACTGTTGAAAAGTTGTAAAAATTTATCACTTGTGCATATAGATAGAACAAATCCTTTCAGACGATCTTCATCACCTGAAAAAACTACGCTTATTCTTGAGATCTACCGGTCTAGCTCCCCTCATTTAAACCAACCTCAGACATGTGTGCCTCTCTAGCCCCTGTGGCTGTACACGACACGTAATATTAATAAGAAAAAAAAAAGTAGCACCCCAATATCGTCTCATTTGATTCTTGTGGGTAAGAAGTAGTATTATTATTAATCAAAATTCATCTTAGGTGATTTTGGAAGGAATAAGTAAGAGGTGGTGAGAATCTTCAGACAGTGTATTGGGTATGGCATGTAGGCATGAAGGGATTAACAACATTATCCTCAAATTTGGACAAGAACTCTAGTAATGTGGCATAGCTGCTCACGGTTGTTATAATTGTTTATTTTTTTGGTAAAAGTGAAGGAAAAAAAGGATTGAAAGTCAAAGTATGAGTTTCTTATTTTTTCCCAATATACTTAAAAATGAAACAATTTTATTATCATTTTTCAGATTAAAAATAAATAACATAACCAGCTATGCCGCATTATTGGAGCTCAGTTTTTAACTAGAGCCTGTTCTGGTTTGCAAATAACTTTGCTAACCTCTTCATGTCTACAAGCCATACCCAATACCAAGTCAAAAAACTCCTACTCTATTCTCTCCAAAAACACTTGAGAAGTTAAATTTGGAACTTTTGATCATCAACTAAGCCTACATACAAAGTTTGACCTTTCTAGGTCCATTTTCTGAGGGTTTATGGGTGATGAAGATACATGAAATCTCTTGTAGCCATTTCCTTCAAAAGCCTTTTTCTCCAAATTCACTTGGGAAGCTAAAACCAGAATAGGTTGATCACTTTGGCTCATTTTATCATATGACCCCACAATAAAAAAATTTCTACCTTTCATGTACCCCCACCACATTTTGAAATCGATAACCCCTCCTTCTCCCCCCCACCAAGGTAATGTATGAAGGTGAATTGGGGATATTGTATATTTCTCATCATCATTAATCATGAGTGGGTATTAATAACATTTTTACTGTTTTGAGGCTCCTCAAGTTCAACTCAAATTTTGATAATCCGCCATTTTGTATTCATTTTAATCCAAATTAAAGAGGTCATATTTTGATCATCAACTAAGCTCACACACAAAGTTTGATCTTTCTAGATTGATTTGGAGAGGATATATGAAAGATTCGAGAAATTTCATGACTCAAAAGTCAAAATTTTCTCAAAAAGCCAGTTTTTGCTCTGCCCCCCTCTCAGAATACACTTGGGGAACTGAAATTTAAATATGTTGGTATCCGTCACTCATACTTTCATATGAAATCAATAACGAAAATTTTAAGCCATTTACCCCCTCTCCAACCCCCCTCGACATTTGAGTGATCCGCCATTTTGAAGTGTATGGAAAATATTTCGATTGAAAAATGAAAATTAAT